>BPLR01020011.1:0-89583 GCA_021605095.1 Caerostris extrusa
ATCAGTCTAGCGTTCAAATTCATGAATGTCTGCAAAATAAATTTCTGTGAGAAAAGAAATATATATTAATAACAATATAATATTAATATTGAATAATGATATTAATATATGATAAGGTTTATCATATATACTTATATATATTATTAATAATAATATATATAAGTATATATCACAGCATCAAATACAGAACTTATGAAAATGCTGAGGGGAAAGCTGTAAGTTTGCTTTATTTCTTAAGTATAGAATTTTTAGTAATTAGATTGCATTTCATTAATAACTTTCGTGAGTCTGCATTTTCCCACATTTTTGGAAAATTCCCCAATAACCCTATAAAAATTGGTGTACAAAATATATTGCCATGGCTTTATAAATTCAAAGTTAAAATGAATAGGGAAGATTGGTTGAGATTCTAAGTTATAAATTGCATTTTTTAAGGCTCTTAGTTTAGTACCAAATTAGTTACAGTTTTTTAATTGTCAAACTTTTCAATCATTCACATAACTTATAAAAATAAATCCATTTTAAATTTCATCTGTATATTTGATATTGAGAAGAGTTTTCGATTAGGTAAGATTGTTTTGATATTAAATAAATGCATTGAAATAATTTTATTGTACTTAATGTATTTATTACATTTACGTAATTTAATAGTGCAAAATTTTATTTCTTAGAGAAAAATTGCAATTATTTATTTACATATTTTTATTAATGAATGTTTTTTAGCAAACTAATTAGATTTTTTTATTTTGCATATCATTTATAAAAATTAATAAATTTTAAGCATATTTTTGTGGCCGATTTTAATTTAAGAGTCGTGCGTTATAGAAATATCCATTTTTATATTATACTTAATAATTATTATTATATTATGATTAAAAATATAACACGATACTAAACTTCATTTTTATATACAAGATGTTATATAAAACTTTTTTTAAAAATGTTGAGGTAATATTTTGAAAACAAATTGTGAGTATAAGTAAATATTGGTAATTGTAAAATAATTTTTAATGGACTTAGTTATAATAATATATATAATAAAAATATATATAATAATAATATGCCATTAAATTTCCTTTAAATAAATAATTTTTCCTGCTTCCTAGTCAATGGTGAGATCATTATCACTATCATTAATATATTATTATTTATATAATGATAATGATATAATTATTATCATGATATGATATTATATATGATTATTATATTACTATATTATCATTCAGTATCATTAATAATCATTACTGAATCACGTATCATACTTTTTATTCAATTTTTGTTCAACATTGATGAGAAATAAATTCTTTTAATTTTTTTTTTTTTGTTGACTGAAAAATTTGTATATCAAGTTTATTAATTTCATGATTTACTTTTATTTTTAATTAAATAATTAACAAATTTGCTTTCGTATTAACAGGGTTTGTTTTATGTAAAGAAACTATTTAGAATAAATATAGTTTGAGGTTTGCCAAAACGAAAAAGAAATTGAATTTTCACTGATATTCCAAACTTATGTTGTGTAAAATGTTGTGAAATACAATGGAAATCGTGAAATAGAACGTAATTGAAGAGATTTATTGCATGTAAAAAATTAAAATTTATTTTTATATAAGTTTTAAATATTAAGGTCTAATATTTTTTAAGTATTAAACAATAATGCTTATTAAAAAATAGTATTAAATGATAATACTTAAAAAATATTAGACCTTTAATATAATAACAATATTTAAAACTTAAATAAAAATGAATTTAATTTTACATGTACTCTTCAACTTCGATCTATTTCAATAATTTCCATTTGCATTTCACAACATTTTTATCACACAATATAAATTTCCGAATTATCAGAAAAAATTGTATTTTTTCGTTTTTGCAAACCTTGAATTATATGTTTATTCTAAATAGTTTCTTTAAAAATTTTATTTAAGTAAAATACAATAATTAGAAAAAATAATAATTATAATAATTAGTTTTATTTTCTAAGTCGTTTTATTTAAGTAGAGTATAATACTTTTACATAATTAAAAAGATAATAAGACGAATGAAGTTCATATGAGGTTGAGTTTGGTTAATATTAATATCAATATATGGCGTTGTTTGATAAATTTGAATTTCTATTTGATCGCCGTATGTAAATTAGTATCAATATTAAATCAGATTCAAATTACTGTCAATAATTGTAACTGCATTTTCACAAACAAAATTTACGTGATATTGGAAAAACTTAGTCATGGATTTTGAAAAACTAAATCCATGATTCATGATTATTTTACTAACGGAAAATTAAGTAAATTAAGGAACTTTCAAATGCTATTTAGATCACTAATATATATGTAAGGATATTTATTAAGTTTTTAGATTTTTTATTGATAATTAGTTTTTTGTTCTGAAGAAAAGAAATGCTACATCAGCTTTTAAAACTTTTACTTTTTGATTCAAATTTTCAAAAACTATTTGGTAAGAAGGAAAATGAATTTTGATTATTCTAAATGATTTAGATTTTTTTTTTTTTTTTTTTTTGAAAAATTCATTTTCTGGGTTTTTTTTTATATATATGTTAGTAAAAAGAAATGGATATGGCACTATTTGTTTAAACAGAATTTATGCGAAATTAAATGAAAATGGTTTAATATGATGATTTAATATGACACACTCATAAATGTGTATTATTTACATTAAGTCCCCTTATTTAAGCTCCTTTAATTGGCATGTCTATAGTAGGCTTTCTCCATCAATCGGCAAGGGTTACAGTCGCAGTGAAATAAAGATCTGGCAAGCAATCTCTCCAAACAATGGCGCTTTTACGATGGATATGAATGGTAATAACGTGCTGGTCAAAGGTCAGTTGAGTTTTATGGAGTTGATATTGTGTTTTCGCAGCAGTACAAAAAAAAAAATATAACTTTCCACCTCAGTTGCAGTTCTTCTTTTCACTTTCGCAAAACATGCTTCCGAATTATTGTTGGGAAATATTCGGAAACAGCTGGTTTGATTTCAGTTTATCTTTCTCTTTGTGAGTATTTTTAATTTGTGATTGTTTACTACTTTAAATCTTTTTACTCCTTTTACTTTATAATTCGTTTGGAATTCTTTTAGAATTCTAAATAATCCTAACTTTCTAGTAACTTCAATAAATTATTTGGGATTCTTTTTAATTCTTTTAGAATTCTTAATTTTTTAGAATTCTTAATTCTTCCAAAATTCTCAATTTTCAGAAATAGTATTAGTTTCTGCCTTTTTCACACACATTGGTGAAAATGTTCACTATTATTGTACGTTTGTTGGTTTCTTATATTCCCTTTTACTATTAAATTCTGATTTCTTTGTGCCTCTTTAGATAAAATATAATCGAAAATAATAATTAGGCAATAAAAAAGTTTGCTATTCGTGAATAGTTTTAAACTTATAAATTCTCTAATAAACAATCATATACACAGCTAAGAAAATTACAGTAATCAATTTAGTCATTTTCATTTTGTTTTTTAAAAATAACATTATTTATGAAATACTTTTATTTATTAAATTATAGTAAATAAATTATATTAACCAAATATTAATTTTTTTTTTTTAAACTAATTTCTCATTTTATTATTTAGATCAGTGTCACTGAAATTGTTTCGCTGATGCAATAATAAATTAAAATTATATGGAATTATCTTTTAATAAAGTTAATGTGTATTATGTTTATACTTTACTACTTGATTACATTTCATAGAATTATTATTATTATTTTATTACTATTATTTGGGCATCAATATAAACATATTTAATAATCATATTTTTCTACTGTCACGATCATGTACAGAAAAGATTCTCTGAAAAATTGAGTGGTTTCCGAGACAAGTTTGTCATATAAGTATTAATCCATCATATGTTGATGTATTTTAGTTTCATTATTATTGAAGCATATAAATCAATCAATGAATGAAGAAAATCTTTAATACAGCATTAATCTTGACAGGAAATTATTTTTGTGTGATATATATACTAATAATTGAATGCAATTTGCAACGTTATGGGTTTTAGATATTGTATTAGATTTGAAAATCGCTAAAAGTTTATTTTCATTAAGAAAAAGCTATGCTAATTATTTGGAATTTGCTACTTCTTACATAATTTGATGTATTCCATGTATTCAAACTGTTATGATAGTGATCAATCATTCTATCAGTCATAACGTTGATTCAGGATCATTTCATTCTATATTTACGGGATGAGTCATAACGTTGATTCATGATCAGTTCATTCTATACTTACGGGATCAGTCATTCTACATTCTAGATCAGTCATTTTATATTTATGTTATATATTCAGACATAACCAACAACCAAAATCAGACAAACATTTATTTTTTTAATTCTGAACCTTGCCTGTCTTTTAAAAAAAGTTCTGAGAATGAGGGGTTTTCTTTAAAACTGCTACTGGCAATCTAAAATTATTTTTATGATTGTACACCTATTTGTCCTTTATGGCATGCTGTATTTATTATTGCCATACGAATCACTCATTTCTAACTCATAAATGTGCAAGTGTAAATTTTAACGGGATATTCTCTTTTTTTTAGGATACCATATTCAAGTTCTATCATCTGCTCTACAAGATGCCTCCCCTATCTTCCTGTTCCGGTGTCAATTCCACCCAGGCCATGCCCCAGTCAACGACTACTGAATTCAGCAACCTGGAGTCCACCGAGAAATCTGCAGCTTCCATCCTGCAAACGATCCCCGACGAGTGCGACAAGGTGGAAGATGACAAAGACTCCCCAGTCTCCAATGAGACACAGTCGCCGCAACCTGAGTCGAAAGACATCATGCAAGTCGTGTGGAGGAACGTTATTCTGTTTGCCTACCTCCATCTAGCCTCTATCTATGGAGTGTACCTCATGTTCACGTCAGCTATGTGGCAGACAAATGTCTTCAGTAAGTACTGAACGATAAGTTCCTCCATAACATACCTTCTAATCTTTTCGAACAATTTCAATTAACTATTTAGTCTTAACATGTATCCCTCTAAATTGTAGCACCATCAGTCTTCTCTCTCTATTTTTTATTTTTATATTACTCATTCTGCCCCATAATAATTGCAGCAAGTGAATATTTAAATTTATTATTAATATTATTGGCGAATACAGTTGTAAGTCATGTTATAGCGTGAAATTTCGAAGACTTCCATCAAAATGAATGTTTCATAACATCTGCCATTTGTTTTGACATCTTTCGTTATTGAAGTTAACCTAATTAACACGATTTATAACTATTTTTAATGATCGAAATCAATTGTTTTATTTTTGAATATCAATCCATTATAAAAGTAAGATGAAAAAACGAGAATTTTCAAGCAAGATGTGATTGCCCAATTCTTGATGAATCCAAAGAAAAATGAAAAGCTATAGAAAGTTCAATCATATTAACTGCAAAACAATTTAAGTGCAACAGAATGATCCAATCAAGAATTTGGAAACGTGCTTCAGAAAATGATTGTCTTATGCAATGTTGAATCTTTGAAAAACAAAACTACGGACATAAATGTAAAGATTATGGAGCTAAGCCTATTCCTCTTAGTAAGAGGCATCATGAGATCAGCAGGCCATGCCATTTGAAGTTCCCAAACTTAAATTACTCCGAATTTTATAAAAAAGAAAAAAGGAAAATCCATAAAACTAGTAAATCCACAACCATTTTAAGCTCACGCTTAGCCAGGGATTTTGCCTACAAGTGTAACGAAATTATTGAAAAATCCAGAAACTACTTGAACTCTTAAAATAAAAACTGAGTAATACTTTTAATTTATTCTAGTTTTTTTTTATAATAAATGTTACGTTCTATGTTTATTTATTTATTTTTTTTTTTTTTGCTACTATTATTATGGGACAGAAAGAGTATCAATTTTTTAAATTTGCATCAATTTGTTAATTTTTTTTTCTTTTCCTTACAGCGATTATTATGTATTTGGTGTCCGGTATGGGAGTCACTGCTGGAGCCCATAGGTTATGGTCCCATCGCTCATACAAAGCCAGATTACCCCTCAGGATTTTTCTGGCCTTCATCTTTACCATTGCATTCGAGGTAATAAACATTTTACATTAAATATAGTTAATTAATTGATTAATTAATTAGTTAGTAGATGACAAATTATAAGCGCTGCCACAGAAAAGTCTTGCTTTCATAGCTACACAGCATTTTTATTTTTATTTGAATTTGATACTCGACGTATATCTGTGAATCATACAAATTCAGACAATTTTTTTTTTTTTTTTATCTAAGATTGGCTAAAGTACCAACCAATTTCAAATCTCTGATTAATTATTATTCATTTTTATTTGTTTAGTAGAAACAAATACAAAAAAAAATCGAAAGGTTTAAATATATATATATATCAATTCCTCGATGATATAATCTTTTATTCATTAATTTCCTTGTCTTTTATCCACTATATACTTCCTGAATAAGATTTCATTATTGACAGGGAAATAAGCATTTTGTAAAATACTCTAAAACACAAGACTTTAGTCCAAAGAAAAATCAGAAAGAAATTATTTGATTGACAGTCCTAAAGAAAAATAGTAACTAATAACAATTATAGCAGAATTATTAATAAACATTTTTAAAATAATAATAGTGATCGATTTTTCGATGGGAAATGCAAAACTATATGAACTCCATAATTGGTACGTCCGTTGCTCTTGAAATTACAAATTCTTTCGCTTTCATCCTACTATCGAATTTATGGAACTGATCTGATAATACTAAAGATTAAAAGCGATCGACAACTATTATTAAGTACTATGTATTAAATTTTCAAACATTACAGCAAAAACAAGGAACACACAATTATTGATGATTGTAACATCCAGTGACCATTCATGAAATAATTTTTTTTGTTCCAGAATGACATCTTTGAGTGGGCCCGCGACCACAGGGTGCACCACAAATACTCAGAGACTGACGCTGACCCCCACAATGCCAAGAGAGGTTTTTTCTTCGCCCACATCGGCTGGCTGCTGTGCAGGAAACACCCAGAAGTCATCAAGAAGGGCAAGAAGATCGATCTCAGCGATCTCATGGCGGATCCAGTGGTCAGGTTCCACAGAAAGTAAGCCGAAATTTTATTAAATAACATATTGAGTAATAAAAAGAAACATATTGAATAATAATACTAAATATTTGAATTCACAGTATATGATTTACTAAAAATATATTGTAGATTCTGAAACACAAATTTGTTAAACATTGTGCTGTCACATGCTGATGCAATGTGACTTGCCTCTCTCAAATAGCTAGTTTCTGTAAATATTGGATTCACAATCCAAAATTAGAATAAATTTTTAAAAAAACAATTAAGATTTTTAGCAACAATAATTGCTCAATTTAAAATTCAAAAGTTGTTCTTAATGTAATAATTATCTAAAAAGGGATATGTTTGCATTTCAGGTATTATATTCCTCTGGTTATTACATGCTGCTTTGTTCTCCCCACTCTGGTCCCTATGTATCTTTGGAACGAAACCTTCGTAAATTCACTTTTTGTGGCTACTTTATTCCGGTTCTGTTTCACCCTCAACCAAACGTGGCTGGTCAACAGCGCTGCCCACATGTGGGGCACCAAGCCCTACGACACCAACATCAACCCCAGAGAAAACACCCTAGTAGCTCTGGGAGCTGTGGGTGAAGGTTTCCACAACTACCACCACACATTTCCATACGACTACGCCACCAGCGAGTATGGCATCAAGTACAACTTGACCACACTCTTCATCGACACCATGGCATGGTTGGGACTGGCCTATGACAGGAAGACTGCGACCAGGAGTATGATCGCTGCCAGGAAGTTGAGAACTGGCGAAAACAAGGCAGAAAAGCCAACTGCGTTTGTAAATGGTGTGGAATGCCATGCCAAAGAAGAGTAAAGCTGTAGATTATTTGTGGAGACAGCAGAAGATTGGAGGGGATTGTTGACTAATCTTGCAACCATTTACATTTTGGGGACTGATCCAAAAGAACTAAAAGTGGCTAAAGCTTGATTATTGTGGTGTTTCCAACATTTCTGTTACGATCAAACTATTTATTTCAAGTCTGTGTGGATTCTTGTGACTGACATTAAGGTTGTTTTTGAATTGAATACCGGTGATTCTTTTTCAATTTCACTGCACGGTGATAGCAGAATTTGATATTTATATATACATATATATATTGCGTATAATTTAAATGAAATTTAATAAAGTCTTGAAAACATCCTTTATGTTTATTGTGTTTTTAAGTGCTTTGTTTTCTGTAATCCAACTGCCGATCGTGTGGAAAATTTACCAAATCGGATGGATTCCAAAAGAGCAGAGTCATAGGGGACGAAATGCCATTTAGGACGGATTTTAATATCTATATGGACAGTTTAAACAGCATCCATTGATTCGTCCTTTTCTGGATCTTCACCATTCCATGCGATCCGTAGTCGGACTAAATTAATAATCATTTTTAAAGAACTAGTTGCTTTAAATGAAATGTAAACTTAAACATTTTACATTAGAAAAGCCTCATTTTATTGTATTAGCCTATAATCATAGAAATAAAGCCATAAATAAGGATTTAATCTCCATGTTAGGTCTTTATTTTCCTTCACTGTTATTTATATATTTCAAGAAAAAAATATTTGTATAAATTTGTGTAATTCTTGCCTTTGCAAAGATGTATTTTCTCTGATAATGTTTATATCGGGGATGCTAATTGCTTTAACAAAAGTTGCATGGCATATATTGTATTCAAAAAATACTTTTTAATGAGCACTTTATCAGAAGAAAATAAATTCTTATTAATTTTTTAAAACCTCCTTGGAGATTTTAATTTTTAACTTTATCGAATGTAATTTGCATCCCTGGAAAAATTTATGAGCTTATCTTTGCGGATTTTATTTGTTATAATGCTTATTATCTCAATTTCCCGCACTTTTTTGAGTATTTCTTTCTTTTTTTTGCTTGTGATTGGTTTCAATTCTGCTAAAATAACTCATTAAAAAATTTGCTGATAAAAATATTTTCCCCGACTATTTTTGTAATTTTTTTTTTTTTTTTTTTTTGCACTAATAATTATTATTTACAATTTATTCACAGTTTTATTCTTTTAAATTTTTGTAATTTTTTTTTTTTTTTTTTTTTTTTTTGCACTAATAAGTTTTATTCTTTTAAATTTTTAATTTTTTTTTTTATTGCACTAATAATTATTTTTACAATTTTTTAGTTTTTTTTTAAATTTTTGTAATTTTTTTTTTTTTTTTTTGCACTAATAATTATTATTTACAATTTATTCATAGTTTTATTCTTAAATTTTAAGTGATTGATTTAAATATATTATGCTACAATTAGTTGTAATAAAAATTCTTAAAATCAATATATCTTATAAATATTGTGGATATTAAAATATATTCTGCAAATATACGGTTGTAGTACTATGGAAATTATGGATCCAAAATATAAATTTATCGATTATTATATGAAATAAAAATAATGAAAAACATTGGTTTTATATCATGATTGTCAAAAAACAAAATGTATTAAAAAAAAGTTTTGTATCTGATTTTATGTTTAAATGTTTTTTTTAAAAATGCATAGTTTTTGTGAAGACATATTTATGCTGTAACTGAATATTTGTAAGATGTTCCAATAAATTGTTGTGCATTTATGCATAAAATAAATCCTTTTTTTTTTATTTCATTTTATTTTCAAAATATTTTTTTAAATTTTTATTACAGGAAATATATTATCATTTGAGGTTATGCATTAGCTTAGAACATACAGAAAAACAGACTGCGGAGTTAACTATTATTGCTGTCAGAATCGAGTAGACTGATATCGATTTAGACAGCGCATACAAATGTCTCTCATCGAAAATCAGGTTACATGATGGACCGCTCTGGTTCTTGTCCACCAGTGGCATTGCTGTACACACTATTTTCAGAAACGAGAAGATTCAATGGCTGTTGTAACCATGTGCTTGAAACAGCTCACGCCGATAGACGGACTGCCTGGTTGGAGTTTTTCGGATTTTTCTTCATACAATATGTAAATGTGAGACAGTTATTCCTTAATAGTCCTCAAGGAAGGCACTGTCTTTCTCTCAACCACCGTCGAGGGGGTATTCATGGCCCAAAGTTGTTCCGCCTTAACTTTCGTAACTTTTAATGGACGGGAGTGAGGTATGATGAAAGAAAACAAGTAACATTAAAAAAAAAATTTATAAGTCAATTCCTACTTTTTTTCTATATATTGTAGAAAGTCCTTTATAAATAATTTTCATTCATTTTTTAAGTTTATCTGGCGCCCTCTATTTGTAGATATATGCAACTTAAATCTAAAAAAAAAAAAAATTAAATTAATTCATTAAATTTAATTACTGAATTAATATTTGAATAAACTGTATTAACATCGAGTGTCATCCACTACAAGTTCAAAAAAAAAAAAGAAATGTATTTGAACTTAAGTGGATGTATAAAATTTATTTTTTAACGTTTGAAAATTTGAACAAGATATATATAGGGAGAATATGAGCTAATAGAAGGAATTGAAATAATTTTTGAATTGAAAATAATTCACACAATAAAATTGCTAAATTTTATTTTTAACTTTGTAAAACATACATAAAATCTTTTAAAAAAAAAAAAAAAAAAAAAAAAAAAAAAAAAACCTTTAATTTCACATTCTGATAAATTCTTTGACATTTGTTATAATTTTTATTTAAAAATTGTTTAAACCTACTGAGAAGAATTCTCACATCTACTTCATTTATTTATAAAAACTAAATTCATTATAGTTATTTGGAATAATTATCAATTTATCAGAGTGATTTGAAAACTGATGCATATGAAGTAAATTAGTTCATAATGCTGATGAATATTAATACACAAAATGTCTTCGAAGGCAGAGCAGTTAAAAATAATATAGTTATATAAAAGGGAAAAAATGATTCAATTGAAAACTGTACTTCATTTGCTGTGTAGCGGAACAAAATGAAAATAACCTTTATTAGATAAAAAGATAGAACAATTTTTAGAACTGAATATGTAGGACCTAGCCTACATATAATTACTTGAAATAATTATCAATTTATCGGAGTGATTTGAAAACTGATGCATATGAAGTAAATTAGTTCATAATGCTCATGAATATTAATACACAAAATATCTTCGAAGGTAGATAATTCAGTTTAAAATAATACAGTTATATAAAAGCGGAAAAAAATTATTCAACTTGAAAACTATACCTTACTTGCCTGTGAAATATTGTATTAATGAAAAATATTAAATTACATACAAAATGTTTTAACAACATATTATGCAGAATTTTCGATTTAATTAAATATAGTTACTTTACATAAAATTACTTTTATATAATGTGTTAGAAATCTTTTGAAAACTGTTTAAATCGGTTTTAATATTCAGCTGTCAGTAAATTTGTAGGTATTCATTTTTGATAATGAATTTAAAAATATCTTCCTTAAAAATAAAAAGAAAGTAATTTTCCTAATCTAATTATTCCTTATATTTTTCCCATTTCTGTATAATTTCTCTTTTCTGTAAGGAATTTGCATTAACATTTTTACCTAACATCAGTAAAAAAAAAAAAAAAAAAAAAAAAAAAACATATACTGTATAAATGCAATGGACATATATTTAAACCATTGCTATTCGAATGTAACATATTCAGAAAATTTGATTAAATTTAAGAAAACAAAATAATGAAAAATAACTATGCAAGAGATTTTAGCAGCATTTATAACGCTGCAATATAAAAACGATTATATTTAAATATATTACAAAAATTATTAAGAAATTTTTTTTTTCAAAAGGAGGCAAATTAATATTAAATGATGTTCAAAGCTCTAACATTATTGATATGAAATTCAAAATGAAAAAGTACAGTATGATAAATTTCAAATAAAGCAAATTATATACGTTATAATGTTTACATAGAGTTTTAAAGGTTAAATGAAATAATTGATGTCATTGTAATTTCTATTTACTGTAGTTGATACTATTATTTAAGGTTTTATTTGTATAACATCAGTAGAAATTAATTTATAGTAGATAAAAATAATTCTCATTTTATTTGCAATTCTATTAATTAAAAATTTTGTCTCTTACTTTCAAATCTATTAATTTTATTTCCAAATTATCCACTTTCAAATCATAATTCACATTGGAGCCTAGATAAAAGCATGTTCTTGCCATGCATGATACTAAAAAAAAAAAACATACTATATTCAAATTTCTTAACAATGGGTAATATGCATTTTTATTTTGTTTTGATTTCCTACTTTGAAGGTGAGTTTTAAAAAATTCTTATAGTATTTACTAGAAGTATATGGATTATTTATTAGTTTGTGAAAAATTTTAGTAGTTTCATTTCTATAAGAAAATGGGGAAAAAATCATTATCTTTAATTTTGTAAAAAATTTTAAATAAAAGTATTGCATTTGCTCCTAAAATAATCCTATTTGAAAAATAAAATAAAAAACAGCTCAAACTGTAATATTCGATATATATTCGAATATATATATATTATCCTTTAATACCTCTACCCTATTGTTCGTTATACCTGGTTTCTTTCTGTCACTAAAAATAGATATACTGTAAGTGCTTCAATATTGTCATGAATTATTTAATTTACATAAAAGAACACTTCTAGTTAATGTATCACCTATTGTGACGTTGACAGCTGATTGCAATTCTAGCTTTATTTTCTCTATTTCCCTACACAGCTGCAAAATTAATAGTAGCATTGTAGAAAAAGCCGACTCCACAATGCCACAATGATATAAAGTGCAGCTAGCGTGGAGAAGGATTCATGCTTTCAGATTTCATGAAGTTGCTGCTTTCAGAAATGTGGAGATCTGATTTCTATTGTAAGCATCTTGCAGTCTGTCTGTCTGGTGGAAGTCTTCTGAATTTTGTCCCATACGACACTCAAATGGTGGCCTAAAAGTTATCTCGCGTGATAATGTCCTCACTTCATCAGTAGGTTGTTCGTTGCATGCATAAGATAAGTACAAGTCTTTTCCACGTATAACAATAACAAAATAATGATAATTTACAAAAGAGAATTTTTTTTTTTTTTTTATTCTTACCTAAAAACTTGAACATACTGTAAACCTTTGATATAACCTACTTGCTGTATTTTTTATCCTGCAGACATGCCTTCTAAATTTATTTTATGTGTTCCATTCACACATTGTTCATCTTGGGAGGTCACACATTTACCTCATTGGTTCATACATAAATTTCTTTCATGTCTTTATCCCATTAAGTAATAATAAAATAGAGCACTTTCCCTTATTCTAAACGAAAAAAAAAAAAAAAAAAACTAGGGCAAACATCTTTCATCCTTTTCGTATGTCATTTTTCATCGTTTTTAATTCTTACCTCAACACGTGGCCCTTCTGAAAATCTTTGATATACCTACTTGCTGTATTTTTTACAATTCAGTCATGCCTCCTAAATTTATTTTATGTATTGCATCCACACATGGTTCATCTTGGCGTCATACACACACACTTTTCCTCATGGGTTCATACACATATTCCTCTCATGGTTTCATCCCATTAAGTAATAATGAAATAGAGTGCTTTCCCTTTATTCTAAAGTAACAGAAAACTATGGCAAACATCTTTTCATCCTTTTCGTACTAGAGATAGATTAGATAGACCATATAGAGTTTCGTGAATTCTGAGGACCCAGTTTATTTAAACATTTCTCTTCTCTTTCCACGTGCTGTCCGCTTTATAATTATCGTGAGAATGTATGGTTAATTCTTACTTAGTCCATTCATGATTAAAATTAAAAATTCACAAAGTAGTATTTTCCATAAAGTAGATGTATGTGCATTTGTGTGTTTTTTTTATTTAAGGCAGTAGATATTATGTCGTATCTGATATCGATGCTATTTATAGCCACACTAAAAAGATTTATTTCACGCAGAAGAAAATGTACTGAATTGTAGTCGGATAACGCAGGAAATTACTAATGTTAATAGAGAGAAATAGAGTGGCTCTATGAATTAGTTAAAATACAAAATGAAAAATTAGAGTTTTTTGTATAATGTATTTTGGACGTCCGTTAGCTTTTCTCCCTAGCGCGCATGCTCATAGGAAATTGCACATGCGTATCTGTAATAATATTTCCTATGAGCATGCGCACTAGGGAGAAAAGCTAACGGACGTCCAAAATACGGTATAAAAACTCTCTATTATCTGCTTATTTATCTTCCGAAAAACGTAAAGGGCAATTCATCCAATCCAGATCACCCAATTTTGGAGGACTTTAAGAAACCTCAATTAAGTCTTAAATATCATTTTAGGAGAGTTGTAGGTGGAGCAAATTTATCTTATGAAAAGTTATTTATAATAGTTGTCAAATTATAGGAATTCTAAATTCTAGACCTCTGTGTCCCGTGTCAGCTAATCATCCTCGTATAAAAGGATGATTTCGGGTTTGTAACGCCAGCTCATTTCTTAATTAACAGGTCAATTAATTCAATTATTAAGTCAGATTTGACTAAATGAAATGATAACTTACTTAATAAGTGACACTAACCAAACTGTGCAGTTGATATGGAAAAAGTGGCACCTTAATTATTTGAACGATCTACAGCAGCGCAGTAAATTGAGATTTGAAAAGAACAACGTATTCATTGAGGATTTTGCATTGCTAGTTGAGGACAATTGTATTGCTAGTTGAGGTTTTGGGTCGCATTATTCATGTATTTTAGGGTGAAGATGGAGAGATTCGTCTTGGTCAGGTGAAAACCTAGTTTGGTTTTCGTCTAACCTAGACGTCTCTAAAAATTTGTATTTTGTCTATACCACAGTGAGTAATTTCTGTTAGAGTGGAGTTTGTTTATATTTGTAATATAATGTATGTATATATATATTTCAATGTGTTTATTGTGCAGATTTTTATTGTACTACAAATTAGTGAATGTTTAGTTAAATATTCAATGGGCGGTGGTATGTTGCACATGAGTATGAATGACGCCACGTGGCGTAAATGATCACAAGAAAATGCAAATGTAAGCTGACGACAGAGGAAATATTACTTTAGCGTCTGCGGGGGGCATGAGCATACTTAAACCAGTAAGAAGTGTAAAAATAGCGAAATTGCATTTTGTTTTTGAATTAAAGAGTAGGAGTATTTCTAGACTCCACTGAGTATGGGTGTGAGTATTATTTATTTGAAAACCCTAATATTTACAGATATTAATCTATAATCAATTGTAAATTACTGATTACGACTTATGCATTTACTGATAATGTAAAGTTTTTTTCTAAAATATTTATAATATTTGGTAGGAAAAAATTTGTTGACATTTATTCCTAGAAAAGGTATTTAGTTTCATATCATTTAAAAAAAAATTTTGTTTTTGTTTTCTATAATATTTGTATTTTATATCATTGCATTTAATCGTCATTTTTTCATTGTAGTTTTATAGGGTATCTGAGAGCCAGTTCTGATCTTGAATTGTTTCCTCGTATAAAAGTCGAACTGGTGTCCGATTAAAGTGACCGGCTCACAACTGAACGGGAATATGTACGAATCTCGTCCTTGACCCGTTCCTATAACTTAATCTTTATTATGTCAACTAGCGAATTATAGCTAGGTTTTTATTATACTTTTTAACACCTTATTTTTTATATATGTAAAAGGATAGATTTAAACTTAATAAAAGTATATCAAAAATAAAAATTTTAATAATATATTTCATTGGTCCTTAGGAATGCCTTTTTTGATTAGAGAATTCAAATTTTTATATTCTGTGCAATAGCGAATATTTAAATTGAGCTTTAAAATTTGTATTTTATTATTATTTTTTAAATTCAATTTTCTAGTTTTTATCAATTGTTTTTTCATTAGCTTTTATTTATAAACTCTTCATTTTGTGTAATTTTTTAGTCAATTTTAATTATGCATCCACGTTAATGATGTAATTTATTAAAACTCCGTAAAACGTACTCCAGTTTCTAGTTGCTATTCGCCATTATTTCATTCCTGCCCTGTACTGTATTTTTTCAACTGTGCTGCCATCTATTCTACAGTTTTCAGAACCTTTTGCTTAGTTTAAATTATTTTACTCATTTATTTTTTTTCCTTTTAATGAATAATTTTTAAAAATATTTATTAAAAGCTTTTATTAAGTGATAATTGGCTAAAATTAAAATTTACATGAGTTATTTTTTAAAATTCATCTTTCTTCAAAAGGAAAATAAATTTATTTTTATTCTTAATTTTAATCAGGATTTTTGTAGTGATTTAAAATTTTCATTATTTGTTAAATTAAGTATATAATAATAAATTTTGAAGCATAGTATTATTTTTATCTCATACGAAATTATTTTTAAATAATTTCGTTTGAAATGAAAATAACTCATAATCGATTTTCAACATAATATAGTGTATATGGTTAAAATATCATCATTACTTATTATGTTATCTTTATGTTTATAATTTATTTACTTTACATTTTAAACGTTTTAAATGTTATAATTATTAAATTGTGTTAATAATATTTTAAAATCTACATTTAAAATGTTATCACTTTTCGTACACACTAATTTGTAATGATATCAGCAGAAATTCAAATTTATTCAGATCACAAAAGGATCTTTTTTTAATAACTCAAACTTTTAAGCGAGGCCATATATATATATTTTTTTTTTAATTTTTAATGCGGGGATTCGATTGCATTTTTATTTTGTGTACGTAGTTTTTCCATTCTTCAAACCTGTTCTGGGGTAAAATGTATAAACAGCATGAAAAAAAATAAAAGATCTAAAAAAAAAAAGCATAAAAGTTTGGATAATAAAATTACAGGTGACATGAAATTTTAGTACAAAGCAAAATAATAACATCCTTAATAATAATAAAATAAAATAAAATAAATATAAACAAGTAAAAATAAGAAATATTTTAGATATATTTATAATTGAACTATTCCTCTAAAAGGAATTTTACATAATTTATTTGTACTGAAACAAAGCGAAATTTATTAAATCTTTCTTATTTTCTTTTCTTCAATAATCCTTTTTATCCAATTGTATAGCATTTCAAAGTTTGGAAAAACTATATAACGATTTTATCGATACACAAATGCCTACTTGAATTGCAATTAAGAGCTAATTATTCATTTAAAGTACTTTTTAATTATTTTAATACACGTTTTTTATATATATAAATGAAGATTAAAAACAACGAGAACCTAATCTGTTAAATATAATCGTAATAAAATACTAGAATCTACTAAAATTGAGACATAGGTGGCAGCACGTGTTTGCAAAAACAAACGTAGTGTCAATTACTCCTATCTCCTGTTACAAAACTAATGGATAAAATTACAAAAATTAGTTAGAACTACAAAAATTTTTAAAGAGAGATTGTATTGAGAAGAGTACATTGCTCTATTAAAGTATATGAGAATTTAAAATTTAAAAAAGACAAAAATAAGAGAAAGAATTTAAAATTAAAACCTTTGCACTTTGAAGGACCAATAGAAGAAAAATCAAGGAAAACAAGAAAAGAATTAAATGTGCAAAAAACTAAACTGCGAATTATAGGCGAAAACAAACGCTTGCATTGTTTCAAATTTGCATAATTGCAAACTATTTCACTGTTTAAATTTTTATGCTACAAACAGATTTTTAAATAACATAATGATATCAAAAATTATATTTCCATAATCAATTTAATTGGAAGGGAACATTTTTTATTTTATTTGCATAGCTCAATTAAAAATCGATTGGTGAATGTGGTAGTGTGGCCGAGCGGTCTAAGGCGCTGGTTTAAGGCACCAGTCTCCTCGGAGGCGTGGGTTCGAATCCCACCGCTGCCAGTGACTTTTTAACATCCAATGCAGCCAAAAAAATATTTAAATATTAATATTAGAGACACTAAGTCTCAATAGAACTTTAGTAAAGATTATGCTAATTGCAATTTAAAATGTTCTCAATTTCAATATTTTAAATTAAGTTACATTTTTAATAATAAAGGGCTCATGGCAGAATTTTTTTTTTTTTTTTTTTAATAATAACTCCTTTTGTGCAGACAACTTCAGGAGTGGAATTTCAAATTTTTTTTTTTTTTCAGTAGTGGAATTTCATTTTTTTTTTTTTTTTTTTTTTCAGTAGTGGAATTTCATATGGAATTTTTCAGAAAATTTTTTTTTAAAACTTTATTGTCCAATTTTTGCAAACAAATCATTTTGAATCAAAGGGTCGGGCTAAAGATTTGCAATTCCTCACTCCCGAGACTTTAGCGTTATTTTTTGAACTAAGATCTTTACTAATGAATTAAGAAAATTTGTGAAATAAATTGAATGATTTTTATTGAATTCATAAATCTGTAAAAAGATTTTGAACAACAATATATATATATATATATAACAATTTTAAAATACCTGTGCACGTAGTACCCATCCACTCAGAATTCAAATGTAATAAAACAAAATATCACAGAATTAGCAGAAATTAAAAAATTTGAAGCGAACTGTTAATAGGAGGGAAAGAAGTTTAGAAAAAAAAAGTTAAGGGGGCGGAACTAAATAGACAAATATAAATATAAGTAATAAAAAAATACATAAAGGCATAATAGAAACATATAAACATGTAAATACCTAACAGACATACATAAACACAGATAAAATAAATAAGTAAAAAATACAGATGATATATATATATAAAAAAAAAGAAAAAGCTTTAAAAAAAAGAGAGAAAACATACGAAGGTGGGCACAGGACACATAGATGGCGCTACTAGTATTAAATCCATATGATTTTAGTTAGCCCTAACCTTCAAAAGACACTATCGATCGTGAGAATCATTAAAAAATTTTTAAGTTGAAAGGCGGCCGCAAACCAAAAGAAGTTGAAGAATCCCTACCATAGTAAGACATAATCAGTTCTAGGCTTAGTAAAGGAATAGTTTTGTACAACTAAAAGAAGTGAGTCAGGAACTTCTGTCTGACGCCAAAGCAGTCCATAAAATTGTTTCACCTGTATTTCGCAACTTCGGTGCAATCGCTACATGGTACGCCCATTTAAAAGCCACTTTCACACCATTAACGTTGTGTACCTTGCTGATTGCCCAAGCGTAAATCTCTCTCTTTAAGAAGCGGGGACATGCGCTATTTACAACGCTTCCTTCATTCTTTTTATTGCACTTTGCAAGGATTGTCTCCATAAAAGGACAGGGTCCTTTCATGGACAATTTGAAACCCCTGGGATCCATGTATACTTTGTCCTTTTTGTACTTGACCGCAGTAGCATCACAATCAATGAGCGTCGGTTGACTTTTGTCGGTGTTTGTCACAAAGAGATGCCGATTTCGGGATCCATCTACTTGATTATATTGAGAATGTCGGTCTTCTTTATGGACATTTGCTTTTGGGCTGATTAAAGCCGCTTTGATAAAAGGTGCAGGAAAACCTGCATTGCCTGTCCAAGAACTCGAAAAAGGGTCCAGTTAGGTTTCTTAGAAAATAAAGTTGAATAAATAATCCCCAATTTGTCATTGACGCACACGAATGTTAAGAATTCAAAAATCTTAACCCTCTTCGTTCAATATGTGTTTTATAGCTGCGCTAACTGATTAAATTCTCACGAGGTAGCTTTAAATATTATCGCCGTACTAAAGAATTTGTGTTAGGGAATTTGGCGAAAAATATCCAACTCGAAATTTTTTATTCTGACTCCTGATTCTTTACCATAATTTTAAGAACTATGATCTTTACCAATATTATTTAGAAAATTTGTGAAATAAATGTAATGATTTTTTTATTAAAGTCATCCTAAAAATCTTTTGAATTAACAAAGTATTTTTTAAAATTTTTTTACAATCTTAATTGTATAGTGTTTGCATTCAATTAAAAGATGTCCTTCTACATTAAATTTGCTTTTAAAAAATCCTATAAAAATAACATTACTGAACTAATGGATAACAAAATATACTAGAAAAATAACAAAAAAATTGTACATTTTAATCTCAAAGATGCTATATTTGTTAGACATTAATTTTAATTGTTCTTAGACAAAAAATAGCTTCTAAAAGATCTTTTTTTTTTCATCCAAGGGCAAAGGGCGTATCGGTTACGGAGTTCCAGTGCGGTTTTAAGAACCACTAAACCTGTACAGCTTAAATTAATTAAAATATTTGAACAAAAATGATATTGCTTAAATTTAAAAAGACAACCAAAAAGCGACAAACTAAACCAAATCACCCCTCTAGAGGCAGTGCTTTCCCTTCATTGTTTGTAGATGGGCTGTTAGTAATACGCATTAACAGTACACAAGGCTCGCCAATGTATAGTAATAAATAAATAACATATCAACTATAATCATAATGAAAATAATTTTAAAAACATAAAAGTTTTTATTGATAATTCGTATTATCTTTCGGCCATAAGTAAGTTTTGTAAATGGATTAGCTGGTTGAAACCGACCAGTGAAGTTTTGCGCATGCGCAATCGTCGAAGTTTCTCATGATGTTAGAAATTCTTTTTTTTTAATTAAATACATTTAAAATGACTTATTCGTAAGATTTAGAAAAAGCAGACCTTGATGGAATATTTATGAGTACTTAACTTTTTTTTTCAATAAAGATATCAATTTAAATTGAGATGGAGTAAGTAATTTCAAAAAATTTTATTTAAATAAATAGGCATACTGTAAATCTATCAACATTTTATGGCAACAGTCATAAAATGTTGACATATTTACAGTTAATAGATATATTTACAGATAATAGATATTTATTGTTGCATATACGTATATTGCATTGCATAGATAAATGTTGATGGTCCTAAAATATTTGTCAAATCCAAAACAAAAGCTTGATAAGCTTTTGTGCCTTATAAATTTCATTTTGTTTTGAAACTAGTTTGAGACAATATCAACTTGGAAAACGATTTAAAAATCATTGATTGATATTTTTCTAGCTAAATTCTTTCACTTGTGCATTTCTCTTACTTCATTGATAAGAAAGTGGGTTGATCTGTATTGCTAAGATACTGGCAGCTCAATAAATTTCAATTGGTTCAACTCTGAGAAGAGCAATAGAGATATGCTGGCTTTCTCACAGTTTTTATCGACATGCCTTTTTTTCACCATCACATCCATCTTCTCTCTGAATTTATGATGCCGAGAAAGAAGCGAATCGAAATGGAACCTGTTGCCGTGAAATGTGTTTTCATGTAATCAGTTCAACTTAAATTTTCACATAACTTTCTAATTCGGCTGTAAGCTTTCCTTATTAGGCCAAAGAAGGATTTGTGCATTGTATTAAAAATATTTTTTATAAAGTTAACAATTTGTCTTTGCACAATTAATAATAAAGCCTCTAATTGTATTCTAAGTATTCATTTAATTCTGGTACTAAAAATTCAATCATTTATCTTAATTTCCCGTCAATGATCCAAAGATTCTTCCTTAGAAACGGAATATAGGCTGCTATTCTCTGATGCATACAAATCGATATTGTACTCTCATGTCCATAAATTAAGGATAATTAAGTTCAGGCAAAGAAAGAGACAGAAGCAAAACAAATTTGACTTATTTGTAAAGTCTATTTATTAAACAAAAGGTAAAGAGCAAAAAAAAGATGCTGTATGTTTGACATAATTAATAAAAATTGTGATTTTTACTCTCTGAGCAAATTTCAAAAAAGAACCTATTTACAAAAAACAGTATAACATGGTTAGTATGATGGTTAATATGGAGTATGTCTCCCGGACGATGCAATACAGGCCTTACAACGTCTAGGCATGCTGAGTATCAAATTATGAATCTGATCTTGGGGAATATTACACCACTCATTAAGCAATGCCCTCCGAAGTTCCGGTTGACGGGCTGCAATTCGACGGCCAAGCATACCCCACACATGCTCTATTGATTCAAGTCCGGTGAGTATGCTGGCCAATCCATACGGGTGATATCCTCCAATTGAAGGCATTCGTCTACAATGTTTGCACGGTGAGGACGGGCGTTGTCATCCATAAACAGAAATTAAGCACCCATGGCGCCCCGAAACAAACGTACATGTTGTTCCAGAATGACATCCCGATAGATGTGGCCTGTCATCGTTACACTCTGAACATGCAGGTCAGTTCTGGAACCAAGAATAATTCCTCCCCAAACGAGCCATCCTGCACCACCGTAAAGGGGGCGTTCAATGCTGTTCTCTTGGCGGTAACGGGTACCTGGCGCTCTCCATATGAAAGTTCGGCGAGAATCAGACTGCAAACTAAACCTGGACTCGTCGGAAAACATCACACAAGACCAATGTTGCGATGTCCACAATGCATGCTCTCTACTCCAGGTTAATCGCAGGCGACAGTGAGTTGCGGTAAGTGGAACACATCTGACAGGCCTACGAGCATATAGACCAATGTGCCCTAAGCGTCTGTATACGGTCTGCCTGGAAACTGTCGTACCGGTAGCTGAAGAGAGCTGACGAGACAGGTCTGATGCTGAGCTCCGTCTGTTTCTTTGGCAGTAACTGCTAAATACCGGTCCTCATTCGGTGTTGTAACTCGGGGGCGACCTGTGCTGTAACATCTACTCCCATTACCATCATCTTGGAATCGTTGCCAAAGCCTGGAGATGACACTCTGGGCGATTCGAAGTTCCTCGGATACTTCCAGCTGAGTACGTCCACATTCCAGTTGTCCGATAATTCTACCATGTAAAAATCCTCCAAATGCTTCCTTTGTGCCATAACTATGCGTCTATCGCACTGAAAGGCTTTTAAAGTGCTTGTGAACAATTTTACTTCTTTGCCACCATTCCTTATATACCCCCTCTACACACTCGTCATTGTGACTTACTATCCGCGTCATCTGGTGGTTTCCTGTAATTTGCATATTCTTCTTCAAGATGTGTGTGGTAATTCTACAGGTGAAATTTTTATTTCAGAGTTCAATTTCTGTGTGATTCTGAATTATCCTTAGTTTATGGACATGGGTGTAGTATATATATATATATATATATAGTATATATATATATATATATATATATATATATATATATATGCGTGTAGTATATATATATATATGCGTGTAGTATATATATATATATATATATGTATCATCACCATCATTGGCGCAACAACCTCATAGTGAGCCAAGGCCGTCTGCCTACTGGCAGATCACGAGCCGAGAGATATTTTTTTTTCCCTTTCGCTGGGTAAGTTTGTCAGTTCTACGTCCAGCAGCCATATTAGACCAGGACCTACAGTTTAAAGTGGATTCCGAACCTCTACAAACATCCATGGCCCTGCCGGGAATAGTCCGAAACCTGTGGTACCATGCGCCCGAGCGCTAGTCACTCGGCCATTCAGGCCCCACATATAACTATATACATCTGCCCCCTAGGTAGGAGAGCGGCCTTGGCCCGCCATGGGGTTGTTGCATGAAGGAATATATATATATGTGTTTATATTTTTAAGATTGTGTGTGCATCCGTTTTTTCATGGCCTGAATTTACATCCATTGTTTTCAAAATTATCAGGAATTCTTCTAACACGTAGATGAAATGATTTTTTTTTTTTTCGAAATTGGAACAATATTCGTTAAATGAAAAATTAATTTTTCCCACTTTGTAATAAATTAGTTTTTACGTCTAATTGACTACTTTTCCTGGACGGCGAATTATTCATGGTCGACGTTATTTTTTAGACCTTGTACTGCCTTAGTTTTTGACCCCTTCTTCTGACTGGAATTTGATACATTTCCTTGTCTCTGTATGTTCGAAATTCGATTCCTAGTATGTTTTTTAGAGATTGAGAGACATAGTTCGTAGAACATCACACTGATTTTTATTGTTAAATTTGCAATGCCGCCTTAAAGAAAACCAGAAAACTATTCAATCAGACCAGAGTGGCTCTAAAGGATGAAACGCTCGTAGATCTATGAAAAATGAAGAGTTACCAGAAAATCTAAATGTTTCTAATAGGCAGAGAATGGCCAATGCTAGAGCTGAGTGAAACGAAGATGCTGCCAGGAACAGACGTGAATCTAAATAAAAGAGTTAATAAGGTTAATTTTCTGAATTCCTGTAACAGTTTTTTGTGCTTTAGTTTTAATTGCAGTTCAGATGCTGTACAATTCAATGTGTATTGACCTTCTGTACACCGAAAGATTAGTCACGCGAGTTGTCCTTTTATGCAGATGCCGGATTAACTCTCCTGCAGATATCACATAATTTATAACAAATAAATAAAAAATATTTAATAAATTATTGGAATGTTTGCGTTTCTCTACTGACATTTTTTATTCATGTATTTGCCTGAATTTTTAATTTTGCCATATCCATTCTTTCTTTCATTAATAAAAAGCGTGTTGAAACAAAATATAACGTGTTATTTATTGAAGCTGTATAATATCGCGTAATAAATAAAAAAAAAAAATATTTGATAAAATTGTTGGAGCGTTTGTGGGTTTTTTTTCATATTGATTAAGACCAGGGCATGTTCCTCATCCAGTTCTTTCATGGATGTCCGAAAGTTTTTCAGTAACACAACAGTTTCTCTGCTTATGACATTTTAAGACTTAATTTAGGACATCTTTTTCATGTATTTTCCTGAATTTTAATTTTGCAATATCCATTATTCCATTTATCAATCAAACGTGTCATAAATGTCGCGTGTTGTTTATTGACGCTGGATAATGTCGTGTGATACCACATAATTTATAACAATAAATAAAAAAAAATGTCAAAATTTTTTTCATTATATGACAATTTTAATTCATGTATTTTTCTGAATTTTAATTTTGCAATATCCATTCCTTCTTTTCATCAATAAAACGCTTTTAAAATAAAACGTAGCATGCTGTATATTGAAGCTGCTGGATAATGTCGCGTGATATCACAAAATTTATAACAAATAAACGAAAAAAAAATATTTGATAAAATTACTAGAGTGTTCGTGTGGTGTTTTTTTTTTTTTTTTTAAATATTGGGTTAATATCAGGGCATGTTCCGCGTCCAATTCTTTCATGGAAGTCCAAAAAGTTTTCCACTATCACTACGGTTTCTATTCTTATGACATCTTTTTCTCAAATATTTTTCTGAACTTGAATTTTGCAATATCCATTCTGTCTTTCATCAATAAAATGCGTTAAAAATAAAATGTAAAGTGTTATTTTTGAAGATGGACAATGTCGCGTGATATCATGTAATTAATAATAAATAAATAAAAATATTTGATAAAATTATTTTAGTATTTATATTTTTTGTTATTTTTCATATTAGATTAAGACCAGGGTTTGCCCAGCTCTTTCATGGAAGTCCGAAAGTTTTCCACCATCGCATCGAGTTTCCTTTCGGGAATTTATGGCACCAGGAAGGAAGCGAATCAAAATACCTGGAGACGAAACCTGTTTCAGTGAGGTCTGTATTTTCACGTAATCCGTTCAACTTAACAACTTTTCACACAACTTTCCACGGTCCTGGACATACTTTCCTTTCACACTGAAGAATGAGGCGATTGAGTCCTTTTCAGACCATTTTCCCGATTCATCATTCCCCGGGGATGCACGGGAATTTTAGCAATTCTATGCGCGCGCGTCGAATCGCTGGTAATGGCATCAATAATAAATTGCGCTACCTGACCTCTGGCATGTCGTTGTGGTATTCCCGTCATTGAGACACTTTGGTCACACTTTTTTGCTGCGACGTCTCGGGTATTTTTGCCTTCAATTTTTGTGAGGGATCGACCATAAAACGTGCGGATACTGCGTCCCAAGGCATGCATTTTGCATGGAATATCTGTGAATATATAAGAACTGCCCCCACAACTCTGGTACTTTATGGAGGTGTGGCCCTGGCACCAGATGTTATTTTATAACGAGATATAGTTGAACAACATTTGCAAAATAGGAGAATTTATTGCTGCCAAATTCTCGAGTGGCACCAAATATTTATTGAACAATTATCGATATGTCCAACTATTTTTGCCTCCTACCTATTGGACATTTTTAATTTGGATGTAGAAAAGTCTTGCTATTGGACACCAAGATGGCATCCTTGATCTGCAAGCATTTGAAAATGGCAGACAAGAAGAGAACGACAGTCGAAAAGTGTGTCACCAGTTTTAATTTAGTCACATTTTCATATCTTTACAAACTTTTTTTGACACTAAAATAGTTAATAGGATCTGATGGCTAAGGTCGATTGCCGTTCTGTTGTTGTCAGCCATTTTTCATATGCTTGTAAATCAAGGATGTCCTCTTTGAGCCTTTCAATAGCAAGGCCTTTTTCTACGTTCAAAATTACAAATGGCTATATAATAAATAATACTAGCACTCGAGTGACTTGGTGCTACAAGTTTCGGATTCGAGTGCCATTCTTGTAGGGTTTGGAAATCACTTTAAACCGTATGTTCCTGTGTAATATGGCTGTTGAGGTGTAATACTGGCAAACCTACTCCCTAAAAAGAAAACATCTCATGTCTCAGAATCTGCCAGCCGGTAGACGACTTTGGCCCGCCATTGATTTTTGGCCGCGCAATTGAAGAAGAAAATATCTAATATGTAGTTTTAAACGTTTAATTAATAAAAATTAGTTCTATTTTTACTGTTTGCATTTATTTTTGAGGAAGCAATCTTTGTATTTTTAGCTTCCTGTACACCAGACAGGATTTGATTCTCAACATTGCATACTGAGACTTTTTATGTTTTTAAAAAAATACCAACGTTATTTGCTCACAACATAAAGCTATGCTCAAATGATATACTCCATTACACTATTGCATGTAAAAAAATTTATTTAGTATTGTTATTGTTTTTATTTAATTATTATTATTATTTTGAAAGTAGTTAAATTTCATACTAAATTTATAACTTGTCTGAAAATAATTTAATTAATTAATTAAAAATTATTAATTAAATTGTCTAATGATAAATAATATATATATATATATAATAATTTTTTATTTTCATTATCTTTTTTTGAGGATAATAAAATAAAATAAAAAATTTCAAAATAATTATAAATTAATTTAATATTTTTTTTTAGAAGATTTTTCTCAAATGAGAGAAGCATTAATTAAAAAATGGTTTTGAGTCTCTAGAAGTAAGTGGTTTCTTCTCAATCGAATGTGTTTGAATTAGTTATGTGAAAATTCATATTAGTTTTGATAAATTTATAAATAATGTTTGTAAGCATCTGCACGAACATGATGCATCTGCGAATTTCAGTGGAATATTTGTTGGGAATTATTAGAATCATTTTCGTGTAACGTAAATTACTAGAATCCATATAGTACTGAGAATTATTAGAATGATTTCATCTATAGAATATGTGGCAAAGGATACGATTTCTTAAAAATATTATCATCTATGTACTTGAATGGCATTTACAAAGTAGATTAATTTATTAGCATAAAAAATATTTGCTCTTTTCTGTATCAAAGAAAGAAAATATTTATTTTATGGTTTCAAATATTATTAAAAAAACTATATATTTTTAGTTAGTTAAGTCAATGTTATCTCATTTGCGTTTATTAGAGTTACTAATAACAGTTCTTCTCAAGGAACTAGTCTGCTAGGACATTGAGACATCATTGCAAGTTTTATTTGCAGTCGAATCTCGACTTCTTTAACCTCATCGACATCATGCTAAGCAGTCATGTCACCATAAGCCCTTTATGCGACCGAGATGGTAATTATTAAATTTACATCATTGTGTCGCCAAAAAGCAACTATAAATCCTTGTTTGATAACGCATTAAAACGTACGAAACTTTTTGGGGGAGCACATATGCACGTGAAAAAAATATTTTCTGTTAAATAAATAAATAAAAACAAAACAAACAAACCCGCAATTGAATTAAGGAAAATGTAGAATACCTTTCCACTTGACTGTTATAAAGCTCAAATAAAAAGTGTTAAAACAATAATTCAGTGTAGTGTCTTTACTTGATTTTTATTTAATTTTTTGTAACACTTTCAGTCGGTCTCTCTCTCTCTCTATATATATATATAATACACACATATACGTATGTACATGTGTGTGTGTTAAATACTAATTAAAAAAATAATCACTAATCCTAACTTTTTTTCCCCATTGAATTAGCAATTTTTTTTTAATCTAGTGTGTGATCTAATATCCGTGAAAATTTGCCCTTATTTATTTTTTAATCAAACAAAGTCCTTAAATAAGTAATTAAAGTAAGTTTAAGAAAGAGTGCTTAACTAACAAAGTACTTAAGTAAGATTGTTCAATTAACTTAAAGTAGTTAATTCAGCACACTTATTTTGAGTCTATCGCCAACTGATGGCGGGATTTAAAAATTTTCTTGAATATGCGATTGTGTTCTTATTTATTACTTTTTTTGTATGTTTCAAATGTTCTATAATACAGATTTATTTACATTTTAATTTCCTAAATACCTTTTGTTCACGAACCGATATTAATAATAAATTTTACCTTACAATTTGGCAAAACTATAATTTTGAATCGTTATCAGATGTTTTGAGCCAGAGATTGAGATTTCGTCTTGATTCTTTACACTTTTTACGGATATATTTTTTTCCCTAATAAAATTTTCCAAAAGTTAATTTATTTTTATTCTATGTAGCTGGCCAGCTCCCAATCATAACTGCAACTGATCATAAATGATAACTGAAAGAATTTAAATAATTTTATATTATTATTACTTCAATTCATTTAATCATGTGCATATTAAATTAATATAAACATTATTTCTAATTTAAAAAATTAAGGATTTTTTCCATTTTTAAGACTTTTGTCCATGTTAAATAGTAAGATATTTAAAACAAAACTTTTTGTGTTTTATTAATGATATTTTGTGTTTTATTAATAATCTATTTATATTATAAAGCAATTAATCAGTCTATTAGTTATAAAGCAAGTCTTTTTGTGTGTATTTTTAAGAAAATTGAATACTATTAAATCCAATTTTTTTTTTGAATTTATTGTTTATTTAAAGTGAGGCGAGATCAAAAAAAACAAGAAAAATGTTCATTAATTTTTTTTTTTTTTCGTCAGAATCCCTGTTAAAAATTCAATTATTTAAAAATTATTATGAAAAATAATGCGAGTTAAATTTAAGACGAAGGACATATTCATGAATACTTTAATTCCAAGAATGGAAACTAAAAGTTTTTAAATTTCTGTAGCTCTACAAGGCTGAGTCTTAGAAATTAAATTGATAAATATAAAATTATATAACTAACTTCCTAATTTTTTTTTTTTTTCGTATAGCTCGAAGTCACAAGGCATTGTTGCCGCACATGTCCTAACAAGTCTGTTCAGGTTAGGACATATGCTGCAACAATGTGAGGAACTGACTCCATATTCCCATTCGCAAGTCGTTTTAATTAACTAGTATTTACCTCAGCAGTATGGCCTATCTAGTGCACGTTAACTATTATGTAAGATTTACTTTAGACTGTTATTAATATTTTTATGCAATTGATTCATTAAAAAAATTTTATATTAAAAATTAGTATATTATTTAAAAATAATGTTCTGTAAGGAGAATCCATGATGTTCACCATACTGAGGATTGGATCCTGTGACTTTCATTTTACTAACAAAGATTCTAAGACACAAATAAATAACTAAAAATAATTAAAGAAAAAACAAGAATCTCTGCTATAAAAAGTTTAATATATGAATTGAAACACTGGATTAATATTTATTTCAAAATGCATTAATTATTAACTTCAAATGTAAACAAATGCCTATCCAATAACTCCTTGAAATTTGAATTTTGTGGTCTCTGAATAAATCCTCGGTTCTTGAAACCATTACGAAAGAGACCCAAGGAACAAAGGAAGGTTAGGAACCTCCTTTGTTAAGAAAAACTGAATAGATTTGAAGCTTCATTGCAACTCTTCTTAGGCTAATACACCTCTTTTCAGGTGGTAGCATTGAAGTGTCAACGATTAATTCCTAAACCCAACGACTTCAAAATGCATAAATTATTAATTTCAATCTAAGCAAATATTTATTCAATACCTTCTGGAGACATTTAGCAATTTGAATTCTTTGGTCTCTAAATATGTCCACAGTCCTCGAAATCATTACGAAAGGGATCTTAGGAACAAAAAAGAAAGTCAAGAACCTCGATTGAATAGATCTGAGGCTTCATTTCAACTCTTCTTAGACTAATACATCTTCCAGAAAGAGATAACGAACGGTGAAGTGTCAACGTTCAACAACTTTATTAATGTCTAAATCCGCCTACTTAAAAATGCATTAAATTATTAACTTCAAATATAAGTAAATATCTATTCATTATTTCCTTGAGACATTCAAAAATTTGAATTCTTTGGTCTCTAAGTCCTTGGTCCTCGAAACCATTAGGAAAGGGATCTGAATAACAAAAAAGGTTAAGAACCTCGATTGAATAGATCTGACGCTTCATTTCAACTCTCCTTAGACTAAAACATCTCTTTCAGGTAAGGTTGAAGTGTCAATGTTCAACAACTTTATTAATTCCTAAATCCACCACCGACTTCAAAATGCATTAAATTATTAACTTCAAATATAAGCAAATGTCTATTTAATACCTCCTTGAGACATTCAGCAATTTGAATTCTTTGGTCTTTAAATGAGTCCTCAGTCCTCGAAACCATTACGAAAAGATCTAAGGAACAAATGAAGGTTAAGAGCCTCCTTTGTTAAAAAGATTGAATAGATTTGAAGCTTCATTTCAACTCTTCTTAGGCTAATATACCTCTTTCAGGTGGTAGCGTTTGAAGTGTCAACATTCAACAACTTTATTAATTCCTAAATCCACCACCGACTTCAAAATGCATTAAATTATTAACTTCAAATATAAGCAAATGTCTATTCAATACCTCCTTGAGGTATCAACATACATAGGTATTGTAGGTATCAACATAACTATTCAATACCTACTCCTTGAGACATTCAGTAATTTCCATTCCTTGTCTCTAAATAAGCATTAGGTCCTCGAAACCATTACGAAGGGGGCCTACGGAACAAAGGAAGGTTAAGAACCTCGACTGAATAGATTTGCAGCTTCATTTCAACTCTTCTTAGACTAATACATCTCTTTCGGGTAACGTTGAAGTGTCTCCATCAAACTAAGCGAGTCCATTACACAAATCTCCCCCATTCAACAACATTATTAATACCTAAATCCACCGACTTCAAAATGCATAAATTTCGGTGGAGTAAAAAATCATTGTTAAAACGGGGGTACCCTGCGTGCGGTCTCAATTTCAAAACTACGCAAGACCACCGCAGAACGAGAGGTTTAACAACAACCCCCGCCCCTTTGGGGACGAGAGGAAGAAGGCACCCCTGATGGGTGTGAACTAGAATCTTTTCGGACAGGAAGAAAGGGAATAAAAATTCTTTGTATAACACGAGGGGTACAGGGGGAAGGCAAGAATGGTGTTATACACAAAATGGTAAGATGCGTCCCCTTTGTTATTTGCGGGTTACTGAAACGTCTATTTTAACCAGCATGAGTAGACAATTTATCTTAATTCAAAGCCTTGCTGCAACAATGGAACGAACCAACAGCGAAGGGGGTGGGGGAGATGGGGAGTTGTCCAAGACCTCCCACTAGGAACACACAGCGGGAGTCAAGAAGATTCCTCTTTGTGAACACTCTCCACACAGGTATGCCTAAGGTGTGCGAAGTAAACAGGGGGGAGGGGACAAACACGTAGGGTGGCGGGTAGAAGCCGAAAAGGTGATTTGTTGCCCGGGTGTCAGAAGAAACACCAATTAGCAGCTTGCTTTTTTTTTTTTTTAATGTTTTTTTTTTATTATTATTTTAACTTCAGTCAGCCAGACTGTGGTGGTGTGTGTGTCCCTTACGTGACGTGCGTAATATGGGGGAAGTAAGTAAGGATAAAGTGGTTCAGTTTTAAGTCATTTCTTAATGGATGCTGAAAAAGGTATGACTCTTGATCTGCTGCTGATATCTGCTACTCTGGAATGGTAAAGAATGGGAGCTTTTAACTCTGGGACTTTTTATCTGCAGGTCCCGGAGATCTTGGGTTCATTATTACCTCGTTTTAAATCAATGCGTGGATGGTTTTGCCATGAACTATGTGTCCTTGTAGGGCGAGATTGAGGGAGAAACCTCTGGCTTTAAAATTATTTCATCAAGATCTTAACGGAGGAAGGAATTTGTTTTGAACAAACAGCCACTAGGGACATTGGTCTTCGATTGGATTTATCTCGGTTTCCTTTAATGTTATTGAAATTATTTTTTTGATAAATGCCATTTTATGAAAGTCATTAAAATTACTATACAAGTATAAAAAATAATTGTTTTTTCTTAAATGATTTAACAGAAGAGCTTACCAAATATATCAAATTCAGAAAAAGTAAAAAGCTTTTGAAATAAATTTTATTAAAGATATTACAGTTAATTTTAGTAAGTAATTTTTTTAATAAATAAGCAAAAATCATAAAAACAAATATCATTTAATTAAAATTTATTAGAAAATAATAATAAGCGTTAATAAATAGTTTTTATTCAATAACTAGGTGAGAGCATCAAAACAGTTGCATTTAATTAAATTTTGTTAATCATTAAAGCTAATTTTTAATATTTTTTTAATTAAATAACTAAGTTTTAGTAATATTAGTAATCTTTAATAAATTAGTATAGTAACTACTTAATAGTAAGTAGTTACTATACTAATTTATTAAAGATTAATGGTAAGTAATTTTTCTTAATTAGTAATTTTATTAATTTTTCATAAAATAGTAATAATAATTTTAGTAATTTTTTTAATTAGCAATTTTATTAATTTTTCATAAAATAGTAATAATAACTTTAGTAATTTTTTTAATTAAATAGCTAAGTAATAGCTACAATAGCAGATATCCTTTACTTAATTATTATTTTTAAAGATTTTAAATTATTTATGCAATTTATCTAAGATTTGAATACTACATATATTGCAATGAATACTATTTGCTTAGCTGTACTTCATATAAAACGAATCCTTACAATTGAAGTAATGATTAATAATTACAATAACTTATATATTTAGATTGGAAATATAAATTTCCGCGTTATTAAGAGATGAACAAAAAAGAAACATAATTAAAAACAATATAATATTGAAAATGTAAAAGCGACAGTAAGAAAAATATATAAAAGCAAAGTGATTTTTAAAATAAACTATTTTAATAAGCTAATACTAATTGGTTTTAATCAACAAATAAGGCCAAGTAATTAGCTTATTATTCATTATGAAATGAATAAAATTAGTAAAAACTTCTTTAAGTGCAACTTGACCATATTTGTGCAACAGAAACGAAGAACCTGAACAATTCCTCCATAATAAGCAGATTACAAGGATGGTACTTTATGTTTCTATGTTTAAAGTGGTTGAATGAATATATATATATATATATTATATTTATAAAGGATTGATAATCTTTTCTGCAATTTATTTCATTTCAGACTTCAAAAGATGATAATTAATCAATTATATATCCTCTACAACTAAAAAAATAAATCCCATGGAAAAACAATTTAATTTGAATGATTTAATATTTTAATAATATCAGAAGGATTATTTTGGGAGATCATTATAAATATATTGATGTTCTTAATGTTTTTTCCTTTACAAAAACAAATCAGTATCAACTTTATAAATTCTGAACTAATACATTTTGCTTCTCTTGAATTTAATTTATTTTAATTAAACTTTTAATTAAATTAACAACGCATAATAGAAATTATAATTATTCAATCTTCCAATTAGAGCGTTCTGAAAGGATAAATAAGTTGTTTTTGTTGTGGTATCCCTTGAAGAATACAAGAAAATCACTCGAATATAATGTTGGCTATGTTGATTGACCGCTCGGAATATAAATCCACTTCCGAAGGATGGTTCAAGCATTGCATGGACATGTTCCATGGAAGGATGGTCCAGCTGGGTAATCAAAGACATTACGAGGAGTCAGCTCGACATCACGGCAGTTGCCACATTTTTGGTGCTCTTTAAAGTCATCATGCTTCATCCTTAAACTTGTTGGAGTAGTAGCTGTTTTTCTGCCGACATTTAGTTCTGTAATATGGATCTGTAGTTTTAGTGCTGTGTTTTTGGAAATAATCATAAGTTTAGATTTTGCCAAGGCATTTGCATCTGCAAGAGAAGTAGGAATGACAGTCTGATCCACTCTTTTGGCATTCTTGCAATTTCATTAAATTTCGAAAGCACATGAGCAGGAATTCGTTGCAGAATAAATAGGAATTACAGTTTATGAACTTTATAATTTAATAAATGCATAAATTTTGTAATTTAATTTTTCCAAGAACTCTACAAAAAAAAATTATACATGAGATTTATCTTTCCATAAGGTACATAATTTTATGTATATAGTAGGGATATTAGATTAATCAAAGAACTGAATCAAATAAATTTGAGAAATGGAGATGGAAAAAAATATTTCAATGATATACGTTGAAAATTGATAAAGGAAAAGAGTGATATTAGTTTAATTGCAAGTGATACGAAATTAAGTAGTGATTAACAATTATTTTTAGTATGTAATGTAATCTTCTGTATATGTAATGTTAATAATCTAGTATAATGTTCAATGGAAGTATTCAATTCAAATTCAATATTTGGTATTAAATTCAATTGAAGTATCCAATTCAAATTCAATATTTGGTATTAAATTCAATTGAAGTATCCAATTCAAATTCAATATTTGGTATTAAATTCAATTGAAGTATCCAATTCAAATTCAATATTTGGTATTGAATTCAGATTTAATAAATTTAATATTTGGCATTCAATTCAAATTCAAATTCAATGTTTGGTATCCAATTCAAATTCAATAAATTCATTATTTGGTAATTAATTCAAATTCAATAAACTCATTATTTGGTATCCAAATCAAATTCAATAAATTCAATATTTGGTATTCAATTCAAATTCAATAAATTCAATGTTTGGTATTAGATTCAATTTCAATATTTGATATCAAATTCAAATTCAGTAAATTCAATATTTTGGTATTCAATTCAATTTCAAAATTAAATTCAATAAAAATTATAAATTTGGCAATGCAATTGGCATTAAATTTCAGCAAAGTTTTACAGGGTGTTACAGCAACTGTGCTTACTTAAATTGTTTTCAAGTGAGCTTTGTATACAGTCCTTTAACGTTTCAGTTTTCCGCAATACCTATTTTTCATTCGCTCCAAATGATTTACAACATTACGTGCCAAGACGGTCGCCAATTAGCGAGACTTTGGAACTAAGTGATGCCAAAGCCCCGTTTCATTCACTATTTCCACGCTTCATTTTTTACCATCCCCCACCCCCCAACCCAAAGTATGAGCTACGAAATAACCAAGAAAGATGTTTCCTAGCGAATCACAGGAATGTTAAATGATTCCTCCTTGTTGTTCGAAAAGAAGGAGCCAATTAGCGTATCGGGGGTGAACCGAGAAAAGAAAAATTTCCAACTGGTTTTCCGGTTCTGATTCGGTTGACTTTTACACGACTTTTATTTCGCTACAGTAGTCTGAGAACCTTTAGCCCCGTATTATCGTGGGCATAAATTTTATAATTTAGTGTTATGGGGATACCGGGTTTTTATTGCAAAAATCTCGAGATTTATTATCTGTTACATTATAGACTTTAAAACTTACCTTCCTCATTGGTTTTTATGGACCACTTTTCCAGTTTAATCAAGCACCGGAGAACTATAAAAGAGTTTGGACAAATTATTTTTGGCGTTTCTGGAAAGAGTAATTTGTCTCAATCAAGCTTTTATTCGTATCAAAATAGTTTTTTTCCTGTGAACGAAGACCATGGTTTTCTTTGTAATAAAATCATTAACATATATAATATTTTTAAAAAACTATTCATTTGATTAGCGTTATCTACCTTAATATTAAAAAATGCAATTTAAATAATAAATGCAAATTTTGTTATGTAAACAATAAATCCAAACTTTGTTATATAAATAAAAAGGAAAATTTTGTTAGATAAATAATTACAAACTTTGTTATATAAATAATAAATGAAAATTTTGTTAGATAAATAATAAATGAAAAACTTTGTTATATAAATAATAAATGATAATTTTGTTACTTAAATAATAAATGCAAATTGTCATATTATAGACTTTAAATTTACTCGCCTCATTGATTATAGTGACGACTTTTCCATGTTAATAAATTAGTAAAGAACCATAAAAGGATTGATTTTTTTTTTTTTTTTTTTTTTTTTTTTTGAAAAAAAATAATTTGTCTTAGTCAAGCTTTCGTGCGTTTTAAAATGTTTTTTGAATGTAAAAGAAGACCATGTTTTTTTTGTAATACAATCATTAACAGAGGATATTTCCTTTAAAAATATTCATTTGATTAGCATTATTTACCTTAATATTAAAAAATGTAATTTAAACACTAAATGCAAAATTTGTAATGTAAATAATAAATGCAAATTGCTACATTTGACTAGGCAAGACTTTAAATTTACTCCCCTCAGTGGTTTTATTGGCGACTTTTCCCTTTTAATAAATTATTACAGAACCATAAAATTATTATTATTATTATATTTTTTATATATTTGTTTAAGAATAATTGCTTTGAAAGAGCATGCTTTCATTTGGATCAAAATGTGTATTTCATGTAAAAAGAAAACCATATGTTTGGTAATAAAATAATTAACATATAGAATACTTTTAAACATATTCATTTGATTAGCGATTCATATGATTAATTAAAAATATTTATTTGATACCTTAATATTAAATATTGAATGTAATTCAAATAATAAATGCAAATTGTTACATTATTTACTCCCTTGAATAAAAATTAGGTTTATTGACCTCTTTTCCATTTTACATAAGTACTGAAGAACCATAAAACAGTTCGTACGAATGATTTTTTTTTTTTTTTTTTTTTTCCTTGCTTCTGAAAAGAATAATTTATCTCAATCATGCTTTCATACATATCAAATTGTTCATTTCATGCAAAGAATATTTTGTCATGCATGATTTTTGTAATAAAATATTTATCATACTTAATACTTTTAAGGAATAGTTTTTAAATATTTATTAAAGTTAATTATTATAATTAATATAGAATGTAATTTAAATAATAAATGAAAATTATTACATTTTAGGCTTTATATTAAATTTTCTTTTTGACTTTATCGATCATTTTTTTATAATTTAATTATTAAAAAGAGTATAAAAAAAAACTATATAACTATAAAAAGCTTGGCGAAAAATAATTATATATATATATATATATATATCTTCTAAAAGAAATAAATTACCACAATCATGACTTCATTCTGATCAAAATGTCTATTTTATATAAAGGAGACCCTATTTTTGTAATAAAATAATTAAAGAATATTTCTTTAACATTTATTTCATTAGCGGTATTTTCCTTAATATTAAAAATTGAAAATTTAAATGATAAATGCAAACTTTCTTTATCAAAACATGTATTTCCATCTAACATTATGTGATGCTGCAGCAATGCAATATGTTATTATATAGAATATTATTAATATTCTGCAAGACTGATAACAGTTTAATGTATAGCTGATTTACAGTCATTCAAAGTTATTTATAGCAAAAATGCAAGAGAAAAAAAATGATGTTTTTATCAAAAAATGCAATAACTCGTCATTAAATGCATATATTTAAAAACATTTATTTGAAAAAAAATTACGAAAAATTAAAAAAATTAACAAATATTTTTCGATTATATGTCAATACTTCTAATTAAAAGAATACATATAAAGCATGACTTGCAAAAATGTAAACATTGTGCATGTAAGATTGATAATATTCAAATCAGCTATACCTTAGAATATTGTACCTATTCTACAATATTGATAACAGTTTAATGTATAACTGAGTTACAATCATTTGAAATTATTTAGAGCGAAAATGCAAAAGAAAAAAATCAATGTTTTTAATAAAAATATCAATAACTCATCTCTAAATGAATCTATTTAAAATCTTTTAGTTCAATGCATACATAACGTGAATCAAAACCTATAGTTAAAACTTCTTTATATTCTGAAAACTATTATAACAGTTATGAGTGTTATACTATGGCAGTGTAGCAAAAGATTCAGTTCCTCAGATGTTTAATTGAAAGTTTTGGATGCATGAATTCAGTATCCTAACAGCTCATGATTGAACAAATTTATTTTGACTTCTAATAGCTGTAAAAACAAACTCTTTTCGATAATCTGGATTTTTAAAATAATAATAACAATAAATTTCGAATTTTTCACGGGACACAAGATTTGAAGGTGTATGATTACCTTAACATTACTAAATAATTAATTCATTAATTAGAAATACAAAGTAAAATAATTAGTGTCAGTCAGTACATGGCTAGTGCATTGACTCATATGAATGGATATCTCGATAAGAAGTCATTTTCGTTACGTTAACATTGTCCGTTAAGGAAAGATTCAGCCCAAAATTCAACCTCCACCCTCTCTACTTTAGCATCGATATATCATCTTCTCGAAGTAAATTTCAGCTAGTTGGTAGAATCAAGAGTTACTAAAACATCTTGAGAAGGTACTGCAAAAGTGAAAATAAACAAATGCCAAAACCATGCAAAAGTGAAAATAAACAAACAGCGGGTTCTGTTGTCACACTTGGTGTGGAGAGAGAGAGGTATGTTGGTCAACAGCGTGGGAATGACCCCGAACACTCGCGCAGGTAAAACTGCTCTTTATCTGGAGCTTTCAGGCGGGCTATCGTGGCTGCGATTTATTTACGATGATGCCAAGTGCGACTTCGTGAACGTAAACCACTGACGCTTCGACAGCCCGGTATCATCGCAGAGATATTGACTGCTTCACTCTTCATCACTTCGTGAGGTCGCATAACAGGATCCACTGTTAGACAGAGACAGGGAGTCTCCTGGACAGAGCAGGCATTGCTGAAAACTGTATAGTGACTTTTATATCACATTCATACTTGTGATTGAGACAAAAATTTCTCAGTTCGAAAATCATTGTGATAGCAATGATTTGTGTTTCAAAATTTTTTTAAACTTTTAAATAAACGGATAAAAAAAAATTGGTGATATTGTATGACTCGTGATCTATAGGCTATACCCATTGCAGTCACTGCTTTTGGCCCACCGTGGTGCTATACTGATCATGCTCCATCACCTATACTGATGGGGCATGGTGATAATTGTGGCAATGCGTGTAAGTATACAATGTCGATAATGAAATTACTTGGTGGGAGTTTTTCAGTAAAAACGGATACTTGTAATAGTGACAAAAATATCGTTGGAACGTCACAGTGATAGCAAGGATTTGTGTTTCAAACTGTTAAATAAACAGATAATATTGTACAATTGTCCGTCAGTCCATAGGCTGTATGCATTGCAGTAACAGCTTTCGGGATTGATTTGACTTGATGACGATTAGTATGGCAAGTAAGCGTACAGCGTCGATGATCAAGCTACTTGGTGGGCATTTTTCAGTGAAAACTGATACGTGGGAATGTGACAAAAATATCCATGTTGGAATCACTGTGACAGCAGTGGTTTGTGAATCAGAAATTTTCAAACTGTTAAATAAACAATATATATATATATATATATATAAATTTTCAAACTGTTAATAAATTGATAATATTGTACGATTCATGGTCCATAAGCTGTGTCTATTGCAGTAACTGCTTTTGGACTTGATGGCGATTGGGGCAATGCGTGTAAGCATACAACCTCGATAATCAAATTACTTGATGTGATTTTTTTTTCCGTAAAAACTCCCAAACTACTTGAAAATGATGGGCAGTTGCCTCTAAATATTTTCTGGTAAGATAAACATAAGGCAGTTGCCTCTAAATATTTTTCTGGTAAGTTGCTACATAAACTGACCAATAAACTGATAATATTATACGACTCATACTCCATAGGTTGTGTCCATTGCAGTCACTACTTCCGTAACTGATGGGACTTGATGACGATTGTTGCAGTGCGTGCAAGCGTACAGCGTCGACAATCAACTTACTTGGTGGGAGTTTTTCAGTAAAAAGCTGATACTTGTGACTGAAACAAAAATATCCCTATTGGAAAATTATAGTAATATTCACAGTTTCAATGCTTTTGTGTGCATATGCTTTAAATTATTTTAAAACTATTCAATAAATTGACCAATAAACTGATAATATTATATAACTTATAGTCCATAGATTGTGTCCATTGCAGACACTTCCTGACTGATGGGACTCTATAACGATTTGGACAATGTGTGTAAGAGCATAACGACGACAATTAAATTGATTTTTTCGGTAAAAACTCCCAAAATACTTGAAAATTATGGGCAGTTACTTCTAAATATTTTCCGCGAAGGTAAATGGCCTTCTTTCATCAATAATTGATGGGCTAATTGTGGTATACTTAAGAAGTATAAAATCACGTCGCTATATATTATCAATAAAATAATAATAATAAAACCAAATAAATCGACTAGACTTGATGACCCTTTTATAATTTGTGATATAATATCTGGAGTTAAATATTATTCTATAAGATAGTGCATTGAGTTTCTTATCTGCTGGATCTACATTTATTTTATATCACAGTTCACTTTCTTAACTACATTTTATTTTATAGTAAGTCTTTCAAAACTTATTCGGACATTCAAACTTATTTCAAAACTTAATAGACATATTATTTGGATAGTGGAAGTACATTAATTTGAGCTATAAATATCTTAAATTATTAGGATTAAGTATTTATTGTTTTATCTAGTGAATTAATTATATTCAAATAGAGGAAAATTGTGATTTAATACATTACTGCTTTTCTTTATATTTTTATATTTATTTATACAGCAGTAATTATTATTTTTCTTATACGAATAATAATTAAAATTATTATTAAAAACTGGTAATCTTTATATATTTTTATAAAAGATGTTTACGGGTATGTAAGATATTTTTCAAATTTTACAGATTTCAGATTTTACACATCTTTCTGAAGCATATTACATGTTTTTACATATCCTCCTTTACATCTTTGCATCAGTTAGATATTTTTAACTCAAAAGAATTGTTTTCCTTTCTATTATTTAAGAAAAACAATTTTACATCTATGTTTTACATTTCTTTACACATTACATATTTTTACACACACACACACACATATACACACATATATATATATATATACATATCCACATCTTTTTTCCTTACAATTAAAGATAATTCCTGAAAAAAATATGGCCGATTTTTTTTTTAAACAAAGTAGCAAAAATAAATAAATAATAATAATAATAAAGAAAGAAAGAAAATAATAAAATATAGCAAACACTTCTTTGATAATGTAGATAATGGATCTCGAAAAACTTGCAAACATTTGCTTTTGCTATATCAATAATATTCGAAAAAATTGGCTATATTTTTGCATATTTTACACACATTTCTGAAAAATACATACAGGAAAGCAACAGTTGCAATATTATTTCTCCAACAACACGTACCAGCAAATAACAAAAACAAAAAAAAAAAAAAAATTAAAGCTAATGGAAAAGAAAGAAAATCTACGATTTCTGTCAAATGAGAATGCGTACTTAAAAACTTTCTTCTCCCCCATTTCTCGTCCCTCTTTTAAACGATCGTTTTCTTTTAGAGAAAAGCCCCCCCCCCCTCCTCAACCCAGAAGCCGTATCTTTATCACTGGGACCGTCAACATTGAAAAACAAGTGAAGTCTCATTAAGTGATAATGTACACCCGATTTAACCCTTATCGCGCCTAAATTACGAGCTACATGAGTCCGTCGAAGTGGGGGTCATCGGCTGACCCGCCCACCTGGGGGAGAGGGAGAACGGTACAGGAATATCGAACACCGATGCCGTACTGTGAATACTAAGCGAAATGAAAGTGCCCGCCTTGTGGAAGGGACACATGAAAGGTGGCTCTCACTCTATTAGAGAGCTGGCGAAATTTTTTTGCTTTTTTGCAGCATTTCGAGGTGTAGAAGCGTGCTGAGGTAGGCGGAGTTCACAGTCTGGAGGAAATTTAACCCAAAGAATTCTTCCTTTCTTTCTTTCTTTATTTGAAAGGGGAACAAACTTCAAAAGGAGAAAATACAGGGTGGTCCATAAGTCACGTTGGGGTTTGAGCGGCTAATAATTTTCTAATTACAGTTTTTTTTACTTTCTTTCTTTCTGAAATTGTATGAGACAAAGAATGAAAATTGTAGTTTTGGTTGTTATTGTTACCTATGGCTTTATTGGAACTCAATCCATACAAATTTGGTCACTTACCGTAGAAACAAAAAAACATAAAAATAAAAAAAATAAACAAAAAAAAAAAAAAAAAAAAAAAAATGCTGAAACCTGCTCGGCAAATTTCAACTTATCATGTGTGAACATTTGAGAATGGATGAATAAACTCAGGAATATGCCAATGTTTAATAATGCACGAAATATATGAAGCAATTGATTGGAATACTAATACGGAATATACTAAGCAATTGATGGCCAAATTCAAATAGCCATATGAATATAGCAATGTTGAATAGATCAAGAACTTCATGAAGAATGAATTGTTCAAGAATCTCTAAAAGAAAAGCAAGATAAATGTAGTCGTAAGTAAAAAATGAAGTATTCCCAATTCTACAAGAAATGTTATCCCATTCAATACACAAAAGAATATATCAAAGTTTGAAAATTCTAGGCATAAATGAAGAAAGAAGTATTCTGAATACAATAAGAAGCACTATACAGCTCAATAGGCACCGGAAAATGCCAAAAGTGATAAAAATGAAATTTCAAGAAGAAGGAATTGATCAACGCACTACGAATATTTATAGCCATTTAAAATTCAAATGTTTAAAATCCCAACCCAAAACATGAAAAGTGATTCAAAACCATACTACAAAACACTTTAATCAAAAGCTAAATTCTCCAGAAAATTCCTGAAGATTAATGCTATTCATGAAACATTTCAAGAGTTAAGGGCTCAAAGTACCATTTTCCGCCAAAATTTGTAATGGAGTTTTATTTACTTGGCCCTCATTTTCGGATAAGGTCACGGACCCTAACCAGGACAACATCATGTTCACACATGATAACAAATCAAAATTACAAAGGGACAAGACCAGACATTCTTAACAAAACCAACCAAAAGGCTTTACAAAAGTTAAAAACAAGTTAAATGTCCTAAGAATAAAAATTTAAAAAGCTAGAAGCACCCTAATAAAAGTTCATGTGATCAGGATATATTTTCTCTGGCCTTCCAGTATAGAGAACACAAATCACCATTCTGCTGTAAAATAGAGTCCAGTGCAAACAAGTAGGTGGGCTTTACTCATTTTCTCTGTCTTACACAAAACACATTATCAGAATTCACAATCTTATGTCGGCCAGATGTTCGGCAAGGCAGTCGTGCCCATTTCTTAATCTGAAATTAGCAACAGCCTCTTTGTCAGTTTTTTCACTAAATTTTTTCCGGTCATCTCCGATTGTCCCCCATACTTTTCCGTTGGTGTTAGATAATAATTCACTAATATAAGATGACTTAATTTTGTCCTATTCAAAACCATAGCGTTTTTCTCAAAAGGCAAGGATTGTTCAAATACTATATGCCAATTGTGGTATTTCGACGTAAGAGAAGCTGCTTTGGAATCAAGAATTAATCGCTTACTTCAATGATTTTGTCCAAAATAATTCTTATGTAATTTTTGAGACAAAATCATTGAATTTTTATTTCAATATTTTAATGATATTTTATTTTTATATTTATTTTTTAATTATATTTTTATTCAATTTTATATCGTAATTTTCCTTATGATTAGAGCAGCACAGTAAAGAAGTAGAAGAATGCTGATGAAATCTAATATCACCACAACGTTAAACATTATGACATTTCTTATTTGCAATAGAAAGAGAATTTAAATAAATATTTTAATAAAAATAACAGATAAAAAAACGATTAATCAGTAGTTGAAAGAAGATATTCATACAGAAACTAGAGGCAGCCAACTATAATGGTGCTGTAAAAATGAAAGTATAGTATAAAAATGGGTTCTTTTTAAAGTCAGTAATCCCCTTTCCCAATTCAGTCAATGATATATCGTAGAAATACTGTATATAGAAATATCGTATAAAAAACAATATAAATACTGTTCAATATAGCAGAAATAAATAAATAAATACCTTAAAAATCAGAGTTGGATGCAATGACTCGGGAATCGAGAATGTTTGAAGTCAGGAGTCGATATAAAAATCAGACACCCGTCTGTTCTGTAAAATAATATTTATTATTATTAAATTCTGAGAATTAATGTTAAAATTAATTTTTAAAGAGTTAATCCACTTGTATCCTTCAATATTACAACTAATTGCAAAGACGGTGACTGTTTTAGCAGACAACCGAGTAAGTGTTGAGAGACTTTTTCAACACTAGCGCTTATCAAAAGCTATCTTGGATCCACAATGGAATGTTATTGTGTTGCATATATTCCTTAGTGTTCTGCAGTGCGTGACGGCCATCCTATGAGTATCTACTCATGGAAGGAGGGAAGGGAGGGGAGAAGCTTCTGTTGGGATGTAGCACTCGTAGGAAGAAGTCCGAAATAACTCCTTGTCCTAAAGAAGGAGGGCAGTGCCTTTGGGGAGGACTTTCATGAGGAAATACACCGCATATGCATCATGTAGGCTGACTGACGGTGAACCTGATGGCAAAGTGGCTAGCGCTCTATCGTAGAGTGCTACAGAACCCAATAAGACTTCTTCTCCTCACATCATTTCTAAAGTGTAAAGGGGCAACTCAGCTCTGTTGACGTGATTTGGCACAGGCACAGTGACGTGATTTGATGTGGTGTAGTAGTAATAATCCAACTGACGAAGACCATCACAAACGACCTCGAACTTGTTTTTGAAACAATGTCTACGCCAATGCCGCCAGCGGATGGAACCTCAGCCTTACCGCTCACCAGAGGCGCACGTTGTCACTGACCCACGAATCAGGCACGATGGAATAAGATCTTATAGAAGCTATTCTCTTTATTGTGAGAAAAACCAATAAGATTTAATGTATTAGGAATACAACATCTTTGTGATTAAAATGTACAATTTTCTTTTACTTGTCTTAAGCTATTCTATGATACTTTGCTACATGCTAATTCAGTGCTGCATGTGTTTTTATAAGACATAGTTTTTTTGCAAGCAAATTTAGAATGCAAGCTATTTAAAGTCAAATACTATACTTTTAAAATTGTAAAAAGTATTTTTTTTAATGGAATAATATTTTTACATATATATAAGTTTAATAAAAGTTATTTGAATTTATTTCTTCAATATTTTAAATTACGAATATAGATTGTAGTTCATGAAATGAAGGTTAAAGAGGCATTACTCGTTAGTCGGCATAGAAAATGCGACTTGGAGTCGAAAATTTTTGCTTGATTCCTCAGCCCTATTAGAAATACCATGCTCTGCATACTAATCCAAGAAAAGATCTATTTAGCTATACCACCATTGGGAATCTTTCAGTGGTTCAGTGGATGTCACTTTTCCTTCGTAGTGTAAGCAATTTTCATTCTAACAAGTAATGAATAAGGAATATTAATAAATTAAAAAACTGCAATTTGTTTAAAGCCGGTCTTGATTATGTGAAACCCTGTATTAAGGTTTAATTGATAAATAAAAAAGACTTTATCTACAGCAATTTTAAATGTGCTTTTATAGGATTAAAAAAACAGCCAACTTAATTCTGTACGTAGGGGATACACAGATTTATGAAGGCAGAAGTTCAAATATACCCATTGTAACTTGACCTAGGTCAATACAAAATATAACTAACAAAACTAAAATATCACATAAGGTAGTTTCTATAAATTACGAAGAAATAAATAAATGTGATTATAAAACACTATTCAAACATTCTTTATAAATTAGTTACAAGAAGAAAAATAAATAAATAAAGATAAACATAGGATTACTGTCTTGAAAAATACACAAACTAGCAACATACCAGAAAACATAATTCCAAAACCAAGCATGCATACCAGGCATACTAGAAAACCTAGTTCCAACAATGTTCCAAAACCAACAAAACTTATTGAAGTGTAAAAGACGTTTGAAGACACTGACTTCTTGAACGCCAAAATTGCCAATTACGCTCCTCCGAATTGATTCAGCTTTCAAATTTAGAGAACACGCCCGCGGAAAAAGGATCCAACACTCACTAACGGAGCCATTTTGGATGGTCACATACGCCATCTTACGGTTTCTAACTCAACTACCAGTTTGATATAAGATGGCGAATGCAGAATTCTTTGCCGTGCATTTGGATCCACGTTGCCAGAGGAGCTTAGAGGCGGTTCCGTAGATGAGACGGGTTAACCAAGTGGTTCACCATTGCAAGAGGCTGGTTAAGTGCAGGAATACGCTAACCTATAGCATCTGAAACATGCTCAAAAGGGTTTAAATTCAGGGGAGGTGCTAGAAAATTCCTAAGCACAATAGTCCCTTACGAAGTGAAGTGAAGCCCTCCTCCAACCTATCTCTGAGTGGTCTAGCATGTGGTATGTAGAAAGTATTTGGAATTGTTTAATAAAAGGCCCAAAAATTGATGTATTCATCAAAATTTCTTTTGTCACCTTCAAACTAGGCCCCATTGACTGCATTAAAACTAGGACATCTCTTCATCCAATCCTCCATACATTTTTCGCAGGCTGATTGAGGTATGGAATTTAGTTCATTGAAGTTTCTTTTACGGCGTCAATCGAATCAAAACACCTTTCTCAATATGGTAATTTTAACTTTGGAAACAGGAAAAAGTCACATCGCGTCATATCAGGTAAATAATAAGCTTGGCCGATGATATTTGTTGAGTTTCATGAAGGTGGAGTCTGTACAAGCCCGGAAAATCATGTCATCAGCGACCTGCTCGATGCTCTTTTTGGATAAAATTGAGCGCTTTCGAAACCAGTCATAGGGCGACTCATTTCCCACTCAAAGTGCCGGACATACTATTAGGAAAGAACTTAAAAGATACATTCATCTCTTGAGCCAACTTTCTAAAAGCAGTATGACGAATTTTAACCACACTTTGTTTGAATTTGTTGATGTTTTCATCAGTCGAAATAGTTGAAGGTTGCCCAGAGGGAAGCCGTTACTGCAAACTGATAGAAATAAAATGTAGTATTATCTTTTATGCGCATATTTTAAATTATAATACTTTTTTTACAAAATCTCGGTTTGATCTTCTGCGGTATGTCCCAGATACTCTCAGAAGTGAAGTTGTTGCATCCATACGCCCAGCTAAGGAACTTGATTGTCTTGCCAAGCAGTTATTTAGAATCGGTATTTCTCCAAAACTTTGCTGTCCCTTCCGTGAATCCAAGGATGAAATGAATGCTCAGCATCTATACCCTCTGTCCAGCCTTATCTGCTGAAGGTGTCTACGGACGATATTGGAAAGCGAGAGAACTTATGGGCAAATGCTGAAGTTTTCTTTGTTGTGTTTTGTTCTTTATGCTCTTTGTATTTTAATTGTATTTGCCTGCCATTGGAAAAAACTTTTACACATTTTAATTCCATACTTTTTACATAAAGTATGTATCTTTTTCATGAGATCCTTGGTTTTATAGTATAATACATTTGTATATAGCTTCTTTTTTAAAGCCTTCTGTGCACCTTTAACATGGATACCAAAATATCAATATAAGAATTCAGTGTCAGAATATGAGTGTCTCCCTTGAAGTTCGACTTACAGAGGTTCTACTGTATAAGAAGAACGCGCAAGGAAGAAAAGAAATTAACGAGAAGGAGAAAAGTACTTTTCATAAATTTGGAGGGAAAATACTCCACAAGAAAATTTATTAATAGAATATAAATGCCAAATTTAAGATAAATTAAATTTACATTTATTTACAGCTAAGAAAAAGAGCCATTTTTTTTTTAAAAATCGCTGCATGATAGTAAATCTTTTTCAATAGGATTAAAGTCGGTAGGGTTTTCATAAAATAATCCTTAAAAACATTCAATCGTTGCCATGTTCAATCATGTATTGTCCATTAGAGGACCCCAAATTAGTGCCAAAATCAAGTCATCAACGATCAGCGCCTCAAATGAACTCAAATGAAATACTTTTCCATTTTTAGTGTGATGCAAACATAAAAGGTCCTGCCTAACCTAGACAGTAGTGAGGCTAAGTTTCCATTAATTTTTTATATCACGGTACGGGTATTCGAGACCTTTGTCAATCCTGTCACCATATTTTTCATGCTATTACAATTCGTTTTGAGATTCAGAATTCAATTTTTAGCACTAAAAAGGAAACTCAATTTTGACAAAATGAAATTCAATTTTTTTTTTGCTAACTTTTGAAAAATAGATAAGTTTTCATAAGTCTACCAATTCTTAGTGATTGCATTATACAGTGGTATTTCATTCTTCATCCGTTCCTGATCTTTGGACTTATTCTAATCATGCAATATACCAAACGAATTTCTCCCATAACGGAAAATAAATAATCTGATTCCATGAAAAAAATTCTATTATTATTGGCATGTATATAATAATTGCTTTGTATAAATAATTCAAATACAGCTTAATACCAAAATACGTAAATACAAAAGCAGTTAGATGATATATATGATAGATAACGTATGAAAATATGTCAGATTTAATATTTTTTAAAGTGTCTTTACTTATCATGTTGTATGTCGTGATTGAAGATCACCAGATTTGATTATTACTAAAAGTATATTCGAAAGTACTTTGCTTCTGCCTTCTACTCAGGATGTTTCAGAAATGAGACATTGTCTGGTCATTCTAGACATTGGTATAACGCCTTGTGTGGACCTGGTTAGCGTGGTATTTCTCTGGAGTCAATGACTTCATTAAAAGGCCGACCTCTGGCAAAAATGTTTGCAGACCTACCACAGCCACAATTTCCTTTATCCTTTCATCATTTTGTTCTGGGGTAAAAAGAGAAAATGACAGACCTTTAAAACAAACTTACAAACTTCTTTCCAACTGATAAAGCGTGGAAATATACTTGTTTCATCACCCATCCCAATGGACTTGCCCCGTGCAGTTTTTTACAGCAAATTTCCGACTCTTCGACAGGACATGATTTTCTTAATAAACACTTGCACAGCATTGGTGTCTACTAATGATACCCTGTCCTCTGTGCTCGTCGGGTGAAGCCATGGACTCTTTACATTTGACAACATGCACTGCACTTGTTTTTATGACTTTTAATTCTCACAACTTTACTAAAGGCTAAATTTTATTGGGCTGCTAGAGTTCTTATGACGGATATCGCTACAGTTTGATGCAAAAAAAACATAAACAAAAAAAACAAAAAAAAAAAAAAAAAAAAAAAAAAATGATTTGGCTTTACCGCATCCATCTTGACATGCATCTAAGATGTTTGATGCTCGTGAGTGGTATGCAAAACAAGGGCAGCTTACAAAAAAATTCTTCCTATCTTAACAGGATATATATCAAGTTGGATTTATTCCAAAGTCCAGAAAATCAGTACTGCCGGAAAAGAGCATTTCTCATCTTTTGACACGACCTTCTTCGACATTGAACATAATTTTCTATTTTCACCTTTCTTTTGGTACAAAAGTTGCAAAGATTTGCTTTTTTATACATCTGTGAACCCAATACCCCTTTCCTGAAAGATAAATCGATACACTAAACAATGGAAGGTACATGCCACTGCCTTGGCCAGAAGTGACCTGGGACATGGAACACCTGGGGATTTCAATGAATGAATCTTCAACCCTTTCCCTCCTAGGCAATTCTGTTACTGAATTCTATTTAGGTATCTCTGAGAGGTGTCAGTTGCGGATTATAAGCTTACGGATTATGTACGAAAGGGCGGAGAAAGAATGCATTGCAATAAAGAAAGTGTAATCCGCTTCTCAGAATCTTATTTACTTCTAACAAAAGTATTCACTTAAGCATTCTAAAATCTGCCATGCTATGTAAACGATAAAACGATAACTATAATATGTACTAAAACGATAAATATAATAACGATAAAAAGATAACTATAATATATACTAAAACGATAAATATAATAATGATAAAACGATAATAACGATAAATGTATAAAACGTCTGTATATGCAATTACCATTGCAAAAGTATTTATACTCACATTTTAAACTTTAAATATAAATTCTACCATTGCAAAAGTATTTATATCACATTTAAAACTTTAAATATAATTACATTTACCATTGCAAAATATTCTTACTCCCAATTAAACTTTAAATGCAATTTGATTTTACTTTTGCATAATTTTTACTCACAATTAAACTTTTAAATGCAATTAGATTTTACCATTGTAAAGTGTTTTTATTCACATTTAAACCTTAAATATAATTAGATTTTACCATTTACCCAAAGTATTCTTACTCACAATTAAACTTTAAATGCAATTCGATTTTACTTTTGCATATTATTTTTACTCACAATTAAACTTTAAATGCAATAGATTTTTACCATTGCAAGTGTTTTTATTCACATTTAAACCTTAAATATAATTAGATTTTACCATTGCAAAGTATTCTTACTCACAATTAAACTTTAAATGCAATTTGATTTTACTTTTGCATATTATTTTTACTCACAATTAAACTTTAAATGCAATTAGATTTTACCATTGTAAAAGTGTTTTTATTCACATTTAAACCTTAAATATAATTAGATTTTTACCATTGCAAAGTATTCTTACTCACAATTAAACTTTAAATGCAATTTGATTTTACTTTTCATATTATTTTTACTCACAATTAAACTTTAAATGCAATTAGATTTTACCATTGTAAAGTGTTTTTATTCACATTTAAACCTTAAATATAATTAGATTTTACCATTGCAAAGTATTCTTACTCACAATTAAACTTTAAATGTAATGTACATTAATTATTACTTTAATTTATTACTTTTAATGTACATTTTACCATTGCAAAGTATTATTACCCCCAATTAAACTTTAAATGCAATTAGATTTTACCATTGCAAAGTATTCTTACTCACAAATATACTTTAAATGCAATTACATTTTACCATTGCAAAGTATTATTACCCCCAATTAAACTTTAAATGCAATTAGATTTTACCATTGCAAAGTATTCTTACTTCCAATTAAAGTTTAAATGCAATTTGATTTTATAATTGCAAAGTGTTTTATTCACTATTAAACTTTAAATGCAATTAGATTTTACCATTGAAAAGTATTTTTACTCACAAATAAACTTTAAATGCAATTACATTTTACCATTGCAAAATATTCTTACTCACAATTAAACTTTAAATGCAATTAGATTTTACCATTGCAAGGTATTTCAAATTACCCCTTTCCCTTAAAAAAAATTGTATATACTTAGAATCTGAAAACTAAAACAAGGAGAAAACCAATATTATTTTTTTCCTAGTTTTATTGTTTTTTTCTTAATTTTTTATTTGGTACTTTGAAAAAATATAAGGTGTATAACTGATGAATAAAAACGACGACGATTTGCGAGGTTGACGGAGAGCGTTGGTTATTAATCTCTATCTCCTACTTTGTGAATGAGAGAAATTTCTTAAGCTTTAAGCCCATTGATTAGATAGAAAAGGAGTAAGATATCCATTAGATATACCAGCTGCTAGCATATCTAATGCCATGCAATTGACAGCATGGACAAATGGAGGGAAATTGACAGATGCATCTGGTATTGCTTAGGACGGTGAGAAAATGTGCAAAGTAAAAATTATTTACGGAAAGCATAAAGAACTGGGAAAAGCTCTTAACAATGATGTGTCCCCTGTATATATATATATATATATATATATATATATACTATTCTTCTCCATTGGCATAAAAGTCAAGGCCGTCTGTCTATTGGCAAATTCTAGACAGGAGATGCTTTACTTTTACCTTTTTACGGGGTAGGGCTGTCAGGTCTACAGTCATATTAGACCACAACCTACGGTTTAAAGTGAATTTCGAACACCTACAACCCTCCTTGGCACCGTGAAACTCGAACCCAAAGACTGTGGCATCGAGTTCCAGAGCTTTAGCCACTTGGCCCTCAGACCTCCATACCTATATCTATCTATCTACTCTTAAATTTTTAGGTCTATTGTCCCCTCCCCACACACATACACACATCGATCTTGTGGTTTAGTATCCTCCTTTAAATTCATGTGTGATTATCTATCATTTGTGAACACATTGAATATTACGATATAATTTATTATTATACACTGAAGTGACAAAAGTCATGGGATGCCTCTTAATATCGTGTCGGTCCTCCTTTCGCCCGGCGAACTGCAGCAACTCGACGTGGCATGGACTCAACAAGTCGTTGGAAGTCTTCTGCAGGAATATTGAGCCATGCTGTCTCGATAGACGTCCATAATTGAGAAAGCGTTGATGGTGCAGGATTTTGGGCACAAACAGACCTCTCGATGATGTCCCATAAATGCTCGATGGGATTCATGTCGGGCGATCTAGGTGGCCAGATCATTCGTTGGAATTGTCCAGAATGTTCTTCAAACCAATCGCGAACAGTTGTGGCCCGGTGACATGGCGCATTGTCATCCATAAAAATCCCATCGTTGTTTGGGTACATGAAGTCCATGAATGGCTGCAAGTGATCTCCAAGTAGCTGAACAAAAGCATTTCCAGTCAATGTTCGGTCCAGTCGCACCAGAGGACCAAGTCCATGCCATGAAAAAACAGCCCACACCATTACGGAGCCACCACCAGCTTGAACAGTGCCTTGCTGACAGTTTGGGTCCATGGCTTCGTGGGGTCTGCGCCACACTCGAACCCTACCATCAGCTCTTACCAACTGAAATCGTGACTCATCGGACCAGGCCACGGTTTTTCCATTCATCTAGGGACCAACCGATATGCTCACGTGCCCACGAGAGTCGCTGCAAGCGATGTCGTTCTGTCAGTAAAGGCACTCGTGTCGGTCTTCTGCTGGAATAGCCCAAGAAAGCCAAATCTCTCCGCACAGTTCTAACAGACAAGTCCCTTGTACGTCCCACATTTATTTCTGCGGTTATTTGACGCAGTGTTGCTTGACTGTTAGAATTTACGACTCTTTGCAGACGTCGCCGGTCTCGGTCGTTAAGTGCAGGCGGTCGACCACTGCGCTGTCCATGGTGGGATGTTATGCCTGAAATGTCATACTCTCGGCACACTCTTGACACAGTGGATCTGGGAATGTTGAATTCCTAACGATTTCGAAATGGCATGACCCATGCGTCTAGCTCAACTAACATTCCGCGTTCAAAGCCTGTTAATTCCCGTCGTGCGGTCATCATCACGTCAAAACCTCTTCACATGAATAGCTTGAACAGAAATGAAAGCTCTGCGAAAGCACTGCGCATTTATACCTGTTCTACGTGATGCTACTGCCATCTGAAAATTTGCATATTGCTATCCCATGACTTTTGTCACTTCAGTGTATTACATTGAATATTACTCTTGCCGTAGAAATATAGGAGGAGCGTTATATTATATTCGAACGTTGTATAGATAGTCTAATAATCGGGAAAAATTCGTAGAATGAGCGATGCGTTCGATCATAGTCTAGATAGCTTTAGAGCTGTAAGCTAGGCTTACTTGAAGTATCTGATATATCATCTAGTTCTATCCATTCTTGCAACTATTAGCAAATAGACTGGTACAAAGATCCCTGGCTGACAAAGACCCAAATAAACTGGATCTTCCTCTCCATTCACTTTCCATTGACTTTCTTTAACCCATCCATAAATCATTCTCGTGCTTGAGTAAACAAGGGATAGGGACTGTCCCTCTTTCGTGGTTGGGAAAGGGGTCTTCATGTTGTTCATGTCTGTTTACAGCTCAAATACCCAAATGGAATTTTCTACCTTTAAAGAATAGTGATAATAATAAAAAATGCAATTATTATGATAGATAAATTTTAGAGAGTAATACCTAAACTCGACAACTTTTTCATCCAGCTACAAATTTTTAAAGATTGCCATCGAGAAATTACTGAAATCTATTGGGCATTAGCCTATGAATTGAACCACAAACTTCAGAACATTGTGCTGCAAAAATACGAATTCGTTTAAATAAAAGGACAACTGATGTAATCGTCCAGGTGTCTCTATCTTTCTTCCTAGCATAGGAATAGTGTCTGAATGAATTGGTCTATTCTAGATACAATTATTCAGACATCTGAGTTATAAGATATAACTAACACATTGTTTTCTTTTTTCTTCTTTACTGGCATTACAGCCTTGTACGCGCTTGAACCTTCAGTGCAACAGCTCTTCAACTGTCTCGCTCAATGTCAATCTCTTCCAATTAATAATTTTCAGTTGTCTTAGATCCTCTTCGACACAATTCTGCCGGTAGCATGGATGTGTGTATTAGTTGTTCGGAAACCACATTAAAATGTAGATCCTGGTCTAATTAGCCTAAAGTGTACATACAAAAGAGATGAACGTAGAGCGACGAACCAAAACAAACTAAACCAATCCTCCATTTGATACTAAAAAATGCAAAGAAAATAAAGATAAATTTACTCTAAGAAATGTTGAAAAAGAGTTATACCATTGGACTGGAGTTTAGTTGGAATTATACCATTAGTGGATTTTAGTTGGAATTATGTCATTTTGTTTTTCTTTTATGCAGCATGCAACATTAAGATATTCGACTACATTTAAAAAGTATTTTTAACGAAATTAACCAGTTTTTTTAATTGTTTTTAATTAAATTTATTCTTATGTTTAATTAGTTATTCTACTTACCATCATTTCTGTCAATATGCTTATACTTATGTGTCCAAAAAGTATGGCCAATTTTCAATTTAAAATTCACGGGGCTTATTAAATTTCAATTTTTTTCTTTTTTTTTATAGGTTTCTGGCACTGTCCTTGACATCTGTGACATTTGACGTCAAAATATTCATTAGTATTTGAGTTACGCTTGGTTTTGTGAGACGCTAAAACTGATTCCGGCGATTTTTGAAATGTCTGAATTAATTGAGCAAAGAACTTGCATTCAATTTTGTTTGCGGAAACGTATAGAATGTTGCAGAAGGCCGTCGGTGAGCATTCCTATATCGGAAGGAAATGTTTACAAGTGGTCTAAACAGTTCAAAGAAGGCAGAGAAAGCGTTGAAGACGAAGAGCCTTCTGGTCGAGCATGGAAAAAAAGTTGGCATAAGTGCATTGTGTCTTTACTGACATTGTGTTTTTATTGTGGGATTACTTTGAAGACAATGAAATAAATTTGGAAGAATAAATAAAGGGGTTTTGAAAAAAAAAATAATTGGTCTTACTTTTGGGGCACAGTAGTATTGCACACTTACAGCATTTTTTTTTTTTTTTTAAGTATCTACGCAAGTTTTCTGCTGAAGGACAGATGATTCAGTGAAATCTATGTAATGAACTCGGTTAATAGTCTACAGATTCCCTTAACATGGAAATGTAAACATGCCACGGAGAGGATAAACAATGAAGATGTACACGGTATTGCCTTTCCATCTATCTTTCCAAACGTTACGCCCCCTTCTTCACCTATAGTTCGCATTACAATAGTCACCACCTGGGGTTTAGAACAGCACCTGAAGAAGTTATTTTTTCTCTTCATCAATCGTTGTCCACTTGACAACAAGAATAAATAAAAGGGTTTTTGAAAAAAAAAAAAAAAAATTGGTCTTACTTTTTGGACACAGTAGTATTGCATGCTTACAGCATTTTTTTTTTTTTTTTTTTTAAGTGTCTCTGCAAGTTTTCTGCTGAAGGACAGATGATTCAGGGAAATTTATGTAATGAACTCGGTTAATGGTCTACAGATTCCCTTAACATGGAAATGTAAATATGCCACGGGGAGATTAAACAATGAAGATGTGCACTGAATTGCCTTTTCCATCTATCTTTCCAAACGTTACGCCCCCTTCTTCACCTATAGTTCGCATTACAATAGTCACCACCTGAGGTTTAGAACAGCACCTGAAGAAGTTATTTTTCTCTTCATCAATCGTAGTCCACTTGACAACAAAAAAATAACTTGTGTGACAATAAAGAGAATACTTGTATGCTTATGTACAGGCTCTGTTTTTGATCTAGTAAGAAAGGGTAATGTTTCCCCTCCCCTCCCCTCCCTTTTGTATGTCACTACGTCAGTATGCCAGGGTTGTAGATCCCTTCCTCTCCTTTGGTAAATACCGAGTCTCTTATGTGTTATGTATATCTTGGTCTTTCATGTCCTCTTCAGACTTCTTCCCTTCGAAGATGGTAGAAATATATTTTTATTGCAATGAACACGTTGGCAATTTCTTGCCTGTAAACGGGCATTGCAATATATCTATGTATTATACACCAAACATTTGCTGATCTATTTGTCATTGAATCAGATATATATCTACAGTATTCATGTCAAATAAACTAAGGTTCCAGTGATCGATATTTGAAACAACACGTTCTATCTGTGTGTGTGTTTGTATTTCTTATAACTAAGAGACGATAAAGTTACAACTTCTTGCCTATAATTTTGCTCTCAAAAGCATTCAAAAGTAGTTTTCCTGCAGGCAAAATATTGCGTTCAATTCTGAAGGTAGCTTCATTTCTATCAATATGTTTAGATTGCAAGCGTTTAGATGATCAATTTATTTTATTAAATTCCTTATTTTTTTAATTTCATGACTAATCAAAAAACTTAAATTTATTTATTTATTTTAATCAAAAAAACCCGTAATATTTTTATAAGATTCGTTTTTGAATTATTAATGTAATATCATGGACGCTGATGTCCCTGTGGCTAGCTCTCTGGCGCTCTGTGCCACAGTTTTCTGGTTCGAGTCGCGGAGGTGCCATGGATATTTATAGTGGTTCGCCATCCATTTTAAACCGTAGGTCCCGCTCTAATAAGATAGTAGATAGTTGTTGGGGTAGTATTACTCGCGTCAGTTGCATGTCTTCAAGTTACACGTGCTCCTTGGGTGAGAGCTAAATGAGTAACAGTCCTTGCTTATGGCATAAAAGATTTAACTGTCTCTGTATTGCAGCTGCATTAGAACAACAATTCAAATATCACCTGCTTTCACCAGCATTTTATTAATGTCTTGAAAACACGTAAAATAGAAATAACATAGATGTTAGATGAATTGTTTGTACTTCATACTTTATATTAAATAGGTTTATTTCCTTTATAATTTTATTTTTCAAACTTAGATTTAAGGACTTTATTTACATATGAAGACATTTTAGAGGACTTTTCTTTCTTTTGTGCTGTCCATGGGAGGGGGTCTTGTGTCACACTTGTGTATGCCTCGAACTTCCCACTGAAGAGTGATAAATGAATGCCATTGCTTTTAAGGGAGAGGGGTAACCGCCCCGTTTTTTTCATGTTCCAACCCGCAGGAAACTCCCCCGAATAGCTAAATAGAGAGTTCTAATAGACTATATCAGGGATGGACAAACGTTTTCGGTCGTGGGCGAAAAATCAAAAAAAAGAAAGTTTGGCGGACCAAGATAAATTTTTCGAAAGTGTTAAGAGCAATATACAAGTATTACAATTTAAATATGTTAATGAGATGAATGAAATTGCGATTTCCTTTTTAAAAGTTACTTATATTGAGGTTCAAAGTGAGATGTACTGATTCTAAGGAACTAGGCTCAATGCTCATCTGTCAGTCTACTTCTGAAATAACTCTTTCTAAGGTTCATAGTTAAAACACTTGCTCACATACATATAAGATGAAGCAAACATAGCACTGATTTTCTGGGCGTGAGATATTAAATTTGGGAAACTTACTTTCGATAATGATTTCGATTTGTAAAACTCTAACTTTGGCATATTTAGAAACAACTGCTTGAGATGATTGTTAGATTGCCTGCAATAATTCAACCTGCAAATCTGACCTCACTGCATCACAATTTAAGTTGAAAAGCATGGCAAAAATATCCAATTCTGTTTGAATGACACTGGAATCTTGAAATCTACGTTGGAACTCAAAATGCAGTTTTTTTCAAGTCATCTTCATAATTCTTAAGCTTCTCTTCATTTACTGAGGGCATCGAATTTAATCTCAGGAAATGAGATAAAAATAATAATATTAAAAATAATATTTTTTTAATAAAAAATAATATTTAATCAAAGTAGAAAAGGAGATGAATATATAATATATAAATATATATTTCTTTTAATTTGCCACGGACCGACAAGTTAAAAATTCTATCCGCGGGCCGAATAGATCCTGCCTGCGTTTGATAGTTTGCCCCTCCCTGCACTATTTCCTTGGGAAGCAGTATTGCAATGGATTAGAAAAAGATCGCATGGGCCTGTGTGTTTATATGCATATTGGGCTGTGAGTTAGGCATCGATTGAAAATTTTTTGTTGTCCTATCTGGGTAGACATGTTGAAATAATCAAGTGCATTGAAATTAAACTGGTTAAATATTTTAATTCCGATTTTTAAAGTCAATACGAAAATTTATTGTTATTTTTGGAAGCTGTATAATTGTAGTTACATGTTTAAGGTTGATGATTGAGGTAATATCGAAAAAAAGTGATCTTTTGGTTGAATCGGCTTGGTGCAGTCGTTAATAAAATACTTTTCATTCATCCACTCAAGTTCAAATACATTTTTTTTTGAACTTGTAGGGGATGACACTCGATGTTACTACAGTTTTTCAAAGATTAATTCAGTAATTAAATTTAATTAATTAATTTTTAGTTTTTTTAAAATTTAAGTTGCATATATCTACCCAATAGATGGCGCCAGATAAACTTAAAAAATGAATGAAAATTATTTATAAAAGACTTTCTGCAATATAGGGAAAAAAAAAGTAGAATTGACTAACATTTTTTTTTCATATATTATTTGGTTACCGTTTGATGGTAAGACAAAATAGAAACCGTTTTCCAGTGGCAACATAATTTGTAATTTACACTCACGAACATATATAATTTTAGACAAAACTTTATTATGTTATTTTCGCATATAAGCTGCATAGTTATAGTTGCAAAAGTTTCAGATTGACGATAGAGGCAATATCGAAAAAAAGCTTTATCGTTTTTTGGTTGAATCGTTTTTGGCGCATATATTTTGATTAATACATATACAGCATTTTTCGGAAAATTATTGTTTTTTTGTATTATGAAAAGGTTAAACCTCCAAAAAATGTTTCCATTAATTTTTAAAAATATTTTACAAGATAGGAAGAAATGCTACAGCTATATATTTTTTTAAAAAGATATATTTGGCAAAATAGCTAAAAAAAAATTTTTTTAGTAAACATTTGAAATGTACTGCAACTTTTATGTAAAGTATAAAAAAAAATGTCACAATGTTCTAAAAGATAAATAAAAACAAAAAAATTTTATTTAAAGTAATTATTACTGTTCTTATTCTTATTTAAAGGATGAATTATTTATTCTTATTCTAATTGATTTAATGATAAATTTTTGTTAAAAAGGGGTATAAGAATGTTTTAAAGATTTGAACATAATTATGGTAGATAAAATGTGTTAAATGCTCTGCTTAGAAATATTAATTGAAAAATATAATTTTAATTATACGAAAGATTAACATTCAACCAGATAATGTTTAATATAACTTAATGGTATACCTAACAATGAAGAATAGTAAGAAGATTTCACATAAACACTTTAAGAAAAATACATAGTTTCTGAAATAATACAATTGAAAAAAGTTAAAAAAGCATTTTGTAGGACAAAATCAAATTGATAAAGAGTTAAATATTGTAATTTAATTATTAATTAACAGATTTATAATATTATTTTTAAAGAATATATGTCTTTTTTTTTTTAAATTTTGAGAGAAAGAATAAAAATTTTTAATTTGATAAAAAATAAATAAATATGGAAAAATTGATTTGATTTAAAGATAAAAAAATGATAGTAGTTAGAAGGTTAAAGAAGAAAAAGAGTAATTTGTAGAAGAGAAAAATAATTATAAAGATGAGAAAGAGTAATTATGGAGATTTCTTAATGATGCACAATTTATGACATATTCAGTAACAAATAGGAAAAAAATGTCTAAAAAATTTTGTTTAACCTTTAAGAAATTATGAAGAATAAATTAAAATATAAAGTGTAAATATAGGTTAGTATTTAAACAAAATAATAATTTCATTTTTTATAATATTATTCTCTTTAAATTTAATTAAAAAATTTTTTATGTGATTTCATTTCTTATGTAATCAAACAAATTATATTAAATTTTTTGAAATTTCATGATTTTTATTTCATATCGGGCTGTTTTCAAAACTAAAGCTTTGTGCTTCATGCAGCCAGCTATCACTTTTTTTTTCTTTGACAGAGTTATTTATGGTCTTTTTTAGATAGGCATGCATAAAATTCCTTCACAATATTGGAAAGCGGAGAGAATGTTTTCAAGAAGAAACATTCTTCCAATAATTCGTTTTGATGTTACTGAAATTTTACTTGCACGTGAATTTTGTGACCTTGTCTCTCTACAAGGTCCTTGTAAATATTCAAGAAAAGAACCGCATTATTAGTCAAAATGAAATGACTATTTGACCCTTTGAGCATTCATTACAGAGCCAAATATAGACCTGGTGCAAAATTCACATCCTTACTTCTTAGCACATTGTACTACCTCCAGTAACACCACACCCAAACAAAGATTTACAATGGCAATCGATATTCACAGATGACAATCGATATTATTTATAGTCTTTTTAGATAGGCATGCATAAAATTCTTTCACAATACCGGAAAGTGGGAGAATGTTTTCAAGAAGAAAAACTCTTCCAATTATTGCGTTTTGATGTTGCTGAAATGAATCGACATTTTACTTGCACGTGAGTTTGTGACCTTGTCTCCGTACAAGGTCCTTGCAAATATTCAAGAAAAGAACCGCATTATTAGTCAAAATGAAATGACTATTTGACCCTTTGAGCATTCATTATGGTACCAAATACAGGATCAGGCAATCATCAAAAGAAGATTTATGTGTGACTTCGAATCATTGTGCTTCAGATAGCATGAAAATGGTTTCTATTATTAAATTCCTAACTATATCTAACTATACTTGTATTGTTAGTAACGGAAGCTTTTTGGTGACAAGAACACATCAAAGAAGCAGCAGTTGTGCTCTCTTGTTGAATCATAAAGCAGAATTCTCTTAAGAGAAATATTTCTGTTGTTAAAATCGTATATGAAAAATGGCATAAACCCCAAATGCCCGCCCTTAGTACACTTATGTACAACATAAAATGGCCACTGATTCGTTTTGGCCCTTCTAGAATGAATTATTGAAGGGTACTCCTTCTTTAAAACATTAGTTCCGCTTTCCAGTATTGTCATTGAATTGAGGCTACAAATCACTGTTTGTGTCAGAAAAAGATGCCACCTGGCCATTTGTGAATATTGACCGATATGCGGAAATCTATCAATAACGACAAGTTTCTACTGCATGTTTCACGACGTAGGACAACAATCAATCAAAATCTCCTTCTAATGATGTTCCGATGAAGTTCACTTTTTGTGTTACCAAGCGAGACGAATTAAGTTAGCACATTGCAAGGAATAGAAAATTTACTGTTGCCCATCATTCATCGAAATTGCCCATCATCAGCTGAAATTTCACATCCATGGGGAAATGCATAGACATGCCTTTTCGTTCGCAGTCTTTATGAAGGATTAAACCAAATTTCAAAGAATAGAAAAGTTTTTGTTATCAATCATTCATTGGCTGAAATTTCACACCAATGGCGGGAACTGCATCGCTATGCATTTTCTTTTGTAGTCTTTGTGAAGGAGGAAACTAATGTATGCATACTCTTATTTCTAGAGATGTTTCTTAGTCCTGTTCGCCTTAAAATTTAATTTCTTAAATTTTTTATTGTAATTGCCTGATTTCTTTTTATTAATGATTACAGGTAGATTCAGTTGCTTTTTATGCAGCATGGGTACTTCTGTCCATTGCTATTACCAGGAGAAGCATTTGTGGATGTTTGTTGTCAAGAATTCAATTTAATTAATGAGATATGTCAATCAATGGAGGTATATTCAAATTTCTCCATGGATAAATGTTTTTTATCAATTAATAGTTTAAAAATGACGATTCTTGCATGTTTGCTGGTACTTTTCAATTGACGAAACTTATTAATATATGTGAATTGATATCAACGAGTTCCAAAAACTACTTTTGCAACCTGATGACCAAGTGGTTAGCGCTCTGGCCTTTGGAACCACTGGCATCTGACGGTGGCATGGGTGTTTGTGAGTGGTTCGGAATCCACTTTAAATTGTAGGTCCCAGTCTGTTTATTCTTCGTATGCACAAAATGATCGTAGTACCAAACCTACTTTAGATATAATAGAGCAAGATTTGGCCATTTTAATATTAAACAAAAAAAAAAAACAGAAAAAAAAAAAAAAATTATTACGTTGTATAGTCTTCTACTGATTTTGGTGCAAAGTAGTTGAGAACCAGTGAAATATAAGCTCTAGGTGTCGCACATGTCGTTTATTAACTGAAATCCAATTGGCCACGAATGATTCCATCTGGTAGAACCTTAAGACTGTTTTCAAATATGTAAATTGTCTGATAGGCGAAATGTAGCTCTGGTTTCTTTTTGGCTTTGGCAGCTAATTTCTGCAGGTTGTGCGCTAATGCTTTGTTATATTGTACTATGAAGAACTATACGACAGCAGACATAGATGGTGAAATTATATAATTTTAGTGATTCGAGACTATGAGATACTTAAAGTAAGTCATCCAGTTTAAATTAACAAAATTATATAGAAAGAATTTGTTTAGTTTTATGTTCCCAAACTTCTGGACGCAGAACTCTAAAGATCTGTGAAATATTTAAAAAAAAAAAATTGTAATTTAATGTTATTGTGCAGTTTAATGTGCTAGGACGGTGAGAGGATTTTAATTTACGATTTCTTATCTATGTGCAACTGAATTTTGTCGTGACTGTGATGAAAATACAGTATCTAGCGGAAATCTATGTACAACAACTCAGAAATGTTATGTCCAATTTCATTTTGTAGTAATCAACATATTAATAATTAAACAAACTTATTAAATTATATTTATTTTGTTTTATAGATCTGTCTTCAATTTATTTCTATCTAATTGAAAATTTATTTTCTGCCTTGATGATTATGATTTTCAGTCATAAGTATTAATTATCATAATTTTTATGTCTACCTCACAGAAAGACGTGTCAGTCATATATTTTGAAAGCATTTTTAAACTCAGGTAGTATAATTTGGTAATGTACTATGAGTGGAAAAAATTTCCATATGAAAGTATATAACAGGTGGGCTGAAATGTTCATAGGCTGATACATAGATGGCGCTACTAGTATTAAATCCATATATTTTTTAGCTAGAACTAACTTTCAAAAGACACGTGTATAAATTTGACAGCTGTTGCATTATTAGTATGTGAGTTATAGCATTTTTAGTGAAGCAACTTTTGTTAGTTTTAAAAAAATGGATAAAAGGAATTTCGTGTGTTAATAAAGCATTGCTTTCTGGCGAATGAAAAAAATACTATTGAAGCCAAGGCTTGGCTTGATAAACATTATTCGCACTTTGCACCAGGAAAATCAACCGTAAAGAAGTGGCTTGCTAAATTTAAAAGAGGCGAAATGAGCACCGTGGACGATGCACGCAGTGGGCGCCCCAAAGAGGCTGTTACCGACGAAAACATCAAAAAGTCCACAAAATAATTTCTGATAACCGTAAAGTGAAGTTGATTGAGATAGCTGAGACCCTAAAGATATCAAAGGAAAGTGTTGGACATATCGTGAATAAATATTTGGATATGCGAAAGCTCTGTTCAAAGTGGGTGCCGCACGAGCTCACAATCGACCAAAATTGATGATTTGAAGCAGTGTTTGAGCTGTTCAATCTTAATAAACCCGATTTTTTGTGTCGATATGGGACAATGAATGAAACATGGCTCCATCATTTCACACCGAAGTCCAATCGACAGCCAGCCGAGTTGACAACACGTAATGAACACTAAAAATGCTATAACTCACATACTAATAGTGCAACAGCTGTCAAAATTTATACACCTGTTTTTTGAAGGTTAGGGCTAACTAAAACTCATATGGATTTAATACTAGTTGCTCCATCTATGTGTCAGCCTATGAACCTTTCAGCCCACTTGTTATGTTAAGTCTTTTGAATTCATTTCCATTAATTAGATTATGGATTTTTGAAGTCATTTTTGAATTGGTGCATGGAACAACTCCTCTGTAACGTGGGTTCCAAATTCTTTTCTTAAAGCAGTTATACATAATAGGTATGCTTACAGAAATATTTAATATTGTTCAACAATAAATATAATTAAAAATATACAAATAAACAGAAACTTTTTAATTTAAAATTATTGTTCAACTTTTCAATAAAATATAATTATAAAATATACAGAAATGAAATAAAGTTTAGTTTAACTGTTAATTGTTTTTTTATTATTTAAAAAATTATTTTTCATGGAATATAAAATTTGACAATTAATTTGTATTAATTTAACTTTCAAAATGACAGTTAATATATTACAGAAATTTTGTTTATTAATCAAACACCTGTGGGCATTTAATATGATTATTAATTTAACTTTTTTTTTAACGTCTCGATTGTAAGATAGTTTTTTTTAACATGAAATTAATTTGTCTTAACTTAATTTTTTAAATGACAATTGATAATTCTTTTAAAATGACAATTTAACATTTTATGATTTTGATAATCAATCAAATTTTTGTACATTTAATATGATTAAATTCAACTGTTTATTTAAAATTAATGTATCATCGTTTACTTTTAAAATGACAATGAATTTGTCTTAATTGAACATTTAAATGACAATGATAATTAACTTTTAAAATGACAGTTTAACAGATTACAGAAATTCTATATATCAATCAAATTTAAACAGCTGTGTTACATTTAGTATGATTATTAATTTAACTGTTTACTTTTAAAATAATCGAATGTATAATCGTTTACTTTTAATATGACAATTAGTTTGTCTTAATTTAACTTTTAAAGAGATAATTGATAGTTTACTTTTAAATGGCAGTTTAACATATGAAAAAATTCTATATATTAATCAAACTCAAACAGCTAAACATTTAATATGATTATTAATTTAATTTTTTACTTTTAAAGTAATCGATTATATAATCGCTTACTTTTAGCAGGACAATTAATTTGTCTTAATTTAACTTTTAAACTGACAAATAATTTGTCTTAATCAAACTTTTAAAATGAGAATTAATTTGTCTTAATTTAACTTTTAAAATGATAATTAATTTGTCTTAATTTAACTTTTAAAATAAAAATTAATTTAACTTTTAAAATGACATTTTTAATATATTACAGAAATTCTGTATATTAATCAAACTTAAACAGCTTGAATCTTCAAAATGATTATTAATTTAACTGTGTACTTTTAACATGACCAATTATTTAGTTATTTACTTATAATATGACATTTTCATACACACAATTATTATTTTTAGTAAGATCTCTTTTCTGGACCTAGTCTGCATTATGAAATTCAAAATGGAAATTTAATATAGTAATAATAATCAAAGAATATAACTTACATGTTGTCATGTGTATATTAGGACACTCAAAAGGCTTATCACCAAGGGTTATGAACGACACAAGTAAATCTGTGACACATTATACTTTACAAATTTTAGGACTGGACTATATGGGGAAATCTTCAACAGACACACCTGTTCTTTAGTAAGTCACATATTCTTTTGTAAACCTCCTGCTAGAATGCCTCAGGAAACACCCTCAAAAATTTTTTTTCGTCCAATCATCTTATACTTGAGTAGGTGTCTATCTGGTTGGATATTCGAAGTAATATATTGCATATTTTTATTGGTTGATATTACATATTTACAGTTCAAAGAAAATATTGATAAAATTCTATGTTTTTGAATTGTTTGTTAAAATTTCTTATGTATTTGTAATTTTTAAACTCGCGCTAAAGATCTTTTAAGTATGTAACAAATTTTTGTTATGAGAATTATATTTTTAAATAACTATCATATTATTTCTAATAATAATTATAATAAATTATGCATTGAAACTGTTGTGTTCATTATTTCATGCTTTTTAGTCAAATATAAACAGCTACAAAAAAATTATGTATATTTGTTATATATTATAACAAAAAAGGCTTTGGTATTCTTCTTTTACATTTGTAAGAAATCAAAACATTATTTGAAAAAATAAATTTTTAAGTTTGAAAAAAAAAATTATTGAATTCATTTCATTAAAATGAATCTCACTTACTCGGAAAGCATACACCATTAATTCCTAAACGTCCCATGATTACTTATACAAGTACAGTTTGGGGCTCCGCAGCACAAAAGTAACTTGGAAATCATCCAAAGACTTGAAAATCAAATTCTTCGGATGATCACCCACTCACCTTGGTACTTAGAATTACTTGGTGCTTCAGGATATTAGACAATCGCTTCACTTCCCAAACATTCGCCACTTTATACTTCCTCACACTTACAATAATCTTCCTCACACTTGCAATTCGGTTTTAAATTATCTTCCTAGGTATGATATATCCTTGTTTAAAAATAGAAAAGATCGCTTACCGTTGTTGTTGTCGTATCCCTCATGGAAGGAAGAAAGAGAGTGGCAGTTTCTGTTCTGATGGAGCACCCGTAGGTAGAAGTCTGACTTCTGCTCCGTGACGCTCTTACAGACATAGGAGACCTTACAGTCCTACGGCTTAAAGTGGATTCAGAACCACTACAAACATACATGGCACCGCCTGGGACTCGAACCCGAAACCTGTGGCACCGAGCGCTAGACACTCGGCCATTCAGATCCCTATCACGTACCGTTCTTAACATACAATCCGTTGTTTTTCATGTCATTCCTTCATCTGAAATGCCTTTACTGCAAGACTCACGGGTTTTGTACTCCATTTACTATTCAGGATTTGTACTTCATTTATTGCAGGATAAATAGTTCCTTTATTGTTCAGGATCTGTATCTATACTTCATCTACTACAGGATCTGTACTTAATTTTTTAGGAAATGACAACCCTACGCTACCTTTTGTAACTATAACAAGAGGAACATATTTCTAATAGCTCTGTAAGGTTTTACTCGTCATGTCTTAAGCGTAATAAAAATTTAACTTTGAGTATTTACTATATCTTTTCATTTTTCTATAAATCAAACTTAAAATTACTTCATTTTGGGCATATCTTTGAATATGTTACCTTAGACTACATACGAATTCTTTGCACAGAAAAGACTGAACTTTACTTCTGACGAGAAAAAGAAAGAAAAGAATTCGTCACTGTAAACACTATCGGGTTCTTGAATTTCACAATGGTGGTTCAAAATAAATTAACTCTCTAAAATTCTTGACTATTTTATTACATATTAAAACTTTGTACAATATTTACAAACTAATTGTAACGCCACAAAACTTAATTTCTCTCAATAGACCTCTCACTCTTTACATTGCCTCTCTCACTCGCTCTCCAAGAACACTCTCGGACCCACACTTCTTTCGCACAATTAACTTGGTGTCGCAGCGCCCTCTAACAACATTATTTCCTCTTTTTCCACAACTTCTGGTTCACAAGTAATCTTGGTACATTGAACACGAATTTTAATAAAAGATACAAAGGCTCAAGTTCAGTTTATGTCACTATAATTCTTTGGTTATGTCTATGAAAAGTCATTAAACATTGCAAAACGATATATTTTCCTCTATCAGTAACATTTACAGTTATTTTTCCTTCACGAAAAATCCCCCTTAGAGCATTTTTATAAGTTCTCCTTCTAAATTTTGGCCATACTGATTGATAGATCTTGAGTAATGTAAGTTTATTTACTGCTACTGGCTACAATTTTCTAGCAAGAAATCCCAAATTTTCTTGAAAAACAGAGACGTTATTTTATTAACATAAAAAAGATAAATGCAATTTGATTTTTAAAGTACGTTAAACACATTTAATATCAGAAATGCACAGTTGTTGATCAATATTTGTTGACTAATATTAGAATGCAAAGTTTAACCTGCTCAGGATCTGTGCTTCATTGTTCAGGAAATGGTTGCAACTCTACTTTTTTGTAATAACAATAACTGGTTATTGATTTCTTGTTTAATATTAAAAATGCATAGTTTTTATTTGTTCAAGAAATGCTTCATTGTTTAGAGAAAAACAATACTTTGTTTTTTGTAACAATAATAACTGGTTATTGATTTGTTGGCTAATATTAGAAATGCACACATGTTAAAATTGTTTTTTATCTATTCAATAACATCTGTATTTAATTTAGGAATTGTTTTTTATCTATTCAATCGTACTTTGTTTTTCTGGAAAATGCGTTCTACTCTACTTATTTGTTACTCAAACTCATTATACTTTACGATTGTCCTTTATTATCAATTATTAATATTTTTCTAAGATATTTCATCAAGTTCTTGTAAGACGTTAAAACAAGGTGGCGTTATTATTTGTAATGATATGAAATACTTATAACAGAATATTTTATCCTTGTTCCACTATCGTATATTGTATCACAGGTATTTCGGTACTTTACACCATTTATTTTTGAATTCCAATGGATGTTGCTCATCATTGATGAGTCAAGTGAAAAAATTCCCCCATTTAAAATAGCTCGCGGTAATGGCAAGTTTTAGCCAGCGTTGTAAACAGAACAGGGAGGAAAGAATTCAGTGATTGTAAAATTACTTTATCAGATGAGGACATGAATATAGCGACGATACGATCAGTGTTGACTTTTGCGTTTCAAATTGCTTTTTGTATTGCTAACTCGTAAGATCAGAAAAGGATTTGCCCAACTTTCAAGAAATGTTTCTTTTTAAAATTCTTCAATTATTGACTTTTGTTGTTGTTGTTCTAATGCAGCTGGCAATACAGAGACGGTTAATCTTTATGCCATAAGCAAGGGCTGCTGTTATTCATGTAGCTCTACCCAAGGAGCCCGTATAGCTTGAAGATATGCTATGGACGCGGGGAACATTACCCCTACAACGCTATACGATCATATTGGACCGGGACTTTTGTATTTCAAATTGATTTTTGCATTGTAAATTATTAAGTTCAAAACAGATTTCCAAAATTTTGAAAATATTGCTTCTTTTTAAAAGCTATTTAATAATTGTGGGCTTTTGTATTGAAAATTTGTAAGATCATAAAATGTCCCTAAGTTTCAAAATATCGTATCATTTTAAAAGCCATTCAATTGATATTTGTATTTCAAATTAAATTTTTGTATTGTAAAGATTTGTGAATAAGATCAAGAAAGATTTTCCCGAAGCATTTTTTCTTTCTTTTTGCACATATTTTAGAGGTTTTTGCGTCATTTGTTTCTGTGTTTATGACAAGACTTTTACTTTTGTTGTTCAAATATCTGATCTTCCAGTAACAAGATGGTATAGTGCATTTATGTAATAATAAGAGATTATGAAGCAGGATTCTATCATTGTTTATATCTCTATGTTTCCTCTTTTCTGATTGATTTTATGGAGTTTTAATTGCTGTTACTTACCTTGATAAAACCAATTGTTGTTTGATACTTCTATATTTCCTCTTTTCTGATTGGTTTTCTGGAGTTTTAATTGTTGTTACCTACTTTGATAAAGTCAGTCATTGTTGTTTGATATTTTTATATTTCCTCTTTTCTGATTAGTTTTCTGAGATTTTAATTGCTGTTACTTATCTTAATAAAGTTAGTCTTTGTTGTTTGATATTTCCTCTTTTCTGATTGATTTCTGGAGTTTCAATTGCGGTTACTTACCTTAATAAAGTTAGTCTTTGTTGTTTGATATTTCCTCTTTTCTGTTTGATTTTCTGGAGTTTTAATTATTGTTACTTATTTTGATAGTCAATCGTTGTTGTTTGATATTTCTATATTTCCTCTTTTCTGATTGATTTTCTGGGTGAGATTTAATTGTTGTTACTTACATTGATAATGCCAGGCCTCAACGGTTTACCACCCTGGGATGTTACCAGTTTAAGCTATTTTTTAAAATTTTGAATTAAAGGGGAATTTAAGGATTATAAACCTGCGTTGCTAATTGGTGAAATGTTATGTTGTAAATTTGTTCTAAAGTAAATCTGCAAACTTTGTCCAAATTGCCAAGCTATCGTTCCTTTTCATTGGTGACTGATTTTAAGGGTTTTTTTTTTTTTTTTTTGGTTTCTGTATTTACGACAGGAAAATATTCTTATCTATCTTTTGGTATTCAGATACCTTCAAGCCTTGTTTGAAGTAGGAATAAGTGTTTGTTTATGACAGCCCTACACTCTTTCATTCTTCTGGTGTGTTTCTTTATGTTGTGTTGAGGGAAACAGTTTATTACTTTTTGGCTAAGATCTTACTTTTAAGTTGAGATTGTTGCTTTTGCTAGTAGAACACCTGGCTTGGATCGAATGCTTTGTTGTTTTGATAGAATTCTTTGAGTAATAAAATCTGCACGATTACATTCGTGGGCCAGAGGTAATGCATTCAAGTTTAGGGCGGGAGATATACACATTATTCAGTTCTGTCAGTGTTTAGAGAAAGGGGAAGTCTCTGGCAACTGGCAACTGGCGTACCGATTACGGAGTACCAACAGGGGGAAATACCCCAAAACCTCCTCATCTTAATTAATAAATATGCTTTGAATTATAAAAGGCTGCTTAAATATTGTTAGTAAAAATTAAAGATTAAAGTTTCTAAAATTAATGTATGGTACCCAAAAAAAAAAAAAAAAAAAAAAAAAAAATACTATTTAAAAAGTAAGATAAAAATAAAAAGAATTTAAAAGTTAAGTTTTAAATTCGGTACAATTAGGACCAGTTGTCGATGCCATAGACTAAACAACCCCCAACCCGTTGCTTACAGAACACTGATTGAGAATTATGCTGAATCGTGGGAGCCAATAGGAGCACCTGAAATAAAAATAGTAAACAAAGTCCCCACAAAAAAAGGCCCATCACAGAACCTGTGATTATTTTCCAATTTATAATTTTTATTTGATTTTCATTTTATATTTTTTATTTGGTTTTCATTTTATAATTTTTGTTTGATTTTCCAATTTTTATAATTTTTATTTTTATTTTTATAATTTTTTATATCTATCCTTTTATTTTCCTAACAAAAAAAAAAAAGGGGTAAAAAAGCGAACGAAAAATAAAAACCTAACTTAGTTACTAGTCGGAAAGTTATAATGAATTTAAAGCACAACGTAGCAATAAAAGGGGAATAAAAAAGGAACAGAGTTCTGATCTGAACCCTCAACCTCGCGGTCAAAGATCCGAATCTTTACCTCTGCGCCAGTTCGTTAGAATTAAATTTACATTTAGTTTTTAAGCCAAAAGTAATCGTCAGATACGCATTGAGATAACTTCTCAATGAGCAAGGCTCACCCCATTACCTGAACTCGCTTGCGCTTGTTCAGAGTAACAGCCATGGTGTTTCTTAACTTTAGGAAAACACTCATAGGAGAAGGGAAGTCTCAATTACGATAAGAGCATGTGTATGACATCATATCCTGCCCTAGACCTTGATTGGTTAGTAGGTAAAAAGGATTTTTTTCTTGCGAAACGTCATTGCTAGGTAATTGCTCGAAAGAGATTTCTGACTACTGAATATCAAGGACGTATTTACACTAAATACTACACAAGACTTTATAAGCAAAAAGATTAAAGAAAAAAATTTGTGATTTGACTGCAGTGAAATTATTCTTTTTTTTTTAGTCTTGCAGTATATTTTATTTTACAGGTCTCCTAGACTTACAGTAAACACATATATAAAAAAAGGTATCTGTGATCCTTTTACTTTTCTGGAGGTATAAAAACCAATTTCCGAACACAGTTAAAAGGAAACTTAATTCCATTAATCGAATAACACACACACAAATAATCTTATTAATTTAAGAGCCAATTAACAGGTGGACTGAAAGGTTCATAGGCTAACACATAGATAGCGCTACTAGTATTAAATCCATATGATTTTTAGTTAACCCTAACCTTCAAAAGACACGTGTATAAATTTGACAGTTGTTGCATTATTAGTATGTGAGTTATAGCATTTTTAGTGAAGCAACTTAGTTTGTTAGTCAACTTGTTAGTTTGAAAAATGGATAAAAAGGAATTTCGTGTGTTAATGAAGCATTGCTTTTTGGCGAAAAAAATACTATTGAAGCCAAGGCTTGGCTTGATAAACATTATTCGGACATTGCACCAGGAAAATCAAGAGAAGTGGAAGAGAAGTGGTTTGCTAAATTTAAACGAGGCGAAAGGAGCACCGAGGACGATGCACGCGGTGGAAGCCCCAAAGAGGCTGTTACTCGATGAAAACATCAAAAAAGTCCACAAACTAATTTCTGATAACCGTAAAGTGAAGTTGATTGAGATAGCAGAGACCCTAAAGATATCAAAGGAACGTGTTGGACATATTGTGAAGGAATATTTGGATATGCGAAAGCTGTGTTCTGGGTGCCGCGACCAAAAACAGTCGAGCAAAAACAACACGATGAAAACGATGGCAAAATTGCATGAATTGGGCTTCGAATTGCTTCCGCATCCACCGTATTCTCCAGATCTGGCCCCCAGCGACCTTTTCCTGCTCTCAGACCTGAAGAGGATGCTCGCTGGACAGAAATTTCTCGCCGATGAAGAGGTAATCGCCGAAACTGAAGCCTATTTTGAGACTAAAGACAAATCGTACTATAAAAATGGTATCGAAAAATTGTATGACCGCTATAATCGTTGTATCGCCCACGAAGGCAACTATATTGAATAATAAAATCAAATTCTATAAAAAAAAAAAAAAAAAAAAAAATTTTTCTATGCTAGCCTACGAACCTTTCAGCCCACCTAGTACTGCCCACTTAAAGAGGTTCTACTGTATATTGATAGGTGCGGAAGTAAGTTTCCGGTTTCACACACAGATGGCGTTAACGGCACGTGTAGTGGACAAATGTGTTAGAAGTTCTTTTTTTTATAGGTTATATGTCTGTCAACAATAATTAGTCGTAATAACTCCCATATTGCAAAGCAAAAATATTTTTTAACAATGAAGGTATCGAGTTTTTGTGTCAAATAAACAACATTTCATTAGCTTGCAGTAGCATACGGTGAACACGTAACTTCAAAAATACCTGCAATGATTGGTTTAAACGCTTCAGAACTGGCGATTTCGAACACTGAGGACAAGGTATGCACTGGTAGATGAGCTACTGAAACCGGGCGAAATTGTCAATGAACATCGCAACCGGCAACAACTAATCAATTTGAATCATTGTTCGGTAAACAACCAGAATGGGACAAGGGACACGAACGAGTGATATTGCAGCATGGCTCCATGCTACCACAGAACACCATCCGGGAGACCACCAAACAAATGACAGGACACCATCAAAACAATCCTCAAACAACAAATGGGATCTGTTACTGCAACCACCTGTATTCGCCAGACTTGACACCTTCTGATTATCACTTTCTATGGATGGCCCATGACTTGGTTGGACCACACTTGGCCAATTTTGAAGAAGTGCAAAATTGGTTAGATGAATAGTCTCAGTCTTAAAACACGTTGTTTTATCGTAAAAGTAATCATGCATTATAAGATAGATTGCAAAAATGTATAGCTGGTGAGGAGCGGTATTTTTGAATAAGCAAACTTTTGCATTTCTCTTGAAATACGCAATTTTGCATTGATAAAAAAACCTGGAAGTTTTGTTGCGCACCCAGTATTGATATTAAATATGTAAGTTGATTTGAAAAGGTTTGAGCATTTCAAATATGTAATTCGTTAATGTGCAATTCGTATGTTATTGAATATTGTACGCAGCTCAATTGAGTTTTCTTATGAATATCGGTAAAAAAATAATGTATTAGTGAGGAAAATGTATCCTTTAAAAATATTTACTGTCTGATTAATGAATTAAAGAAAGAACTGATTATAAACTTGTTAAAAATGTCCAAACATCATGTCGATGATCCTTTCATTATGTTATGCAATTTTAAAGCAAATATTTATAAACCATTTAGGACACTTTAATATAATTAACAGATTTTAATAGTTAAGAAAAAAAGGATATAAGTTAGCATTATTTTTAAAATTAATAATAAATAATATTTATAATAATGTAATCCAAAATGTTGTCACATAATGTAAAAAAATGCAAACGCTTAAATGATGCAAAAACTTTTGACTTCCACTGTATAGTTTGATTGAATATAAAAGAAATCTTGCCAAAGATGGAAAGAAAGAAAAGGAATTTATACATTGTTTGACATTCTGTGTTGTGTGTGTTGTTGCGACTAATCTTCAGTGTTCTGCAGTTTTAAATTCTATTTGAGATTAATTACATAACATGGTAAGCAACAAACATCCTTTCGGTGATCTTTCCGTTATGTTGCGCAGTTTTAGAGCGAATATTTATAAACCTTCATATAATTTACTAATTTTGATAGTTAAGGAAACAGCAACATAAGTTAGTATTATTTTAAAAGAAAATTAGTTATAATAACTGCAATCTAAAATGATGTCACGTGCTGTAAAAAATGAAAATTCTTAAATGATACAAAACTTCTGTCTTCCACTGTATATATTGATTGTTTATAGAGGAAATCTTGCCAAAGATGGAAAAAAAAAAGGGATTTATACATTGTTTTATCTTCTTTTTGAGACTAATTACATAACGTGGTAACAAACATCCTGTCGGTGACCCTTCTGTTATGTTACGCAGGTTTAAAGCAAATATTTATAAACCATTTATGACACTTTAATTTAATTTACAAATTTTTATAGTTTAAAAAATAACGTAAACTATTATTATTTTAAAAGAGTATAACAATATAATATTATATAATAATATAATATAATATTTATAATAATAACTGTGATCCAAAATGCTGTCACATATTGTAAAATAATGCAAACGCTTAAATGTTGCAAAACTTTTAACTTCCACTGTATAGTTTGATTGAATATAAAAGAAATCTTGCCAAAGATGGAAAGAAAGAAAAGGGATTTACACATTGTTTTACATTCCGTGTTGTGTGTGTTGCTGTGACTAATCCCCAGTGTCTTGCAATTCTACATTCTATTTGACACTAATTACGTAATATGGTAAGGAACAGACATCCTGTCGATGAACCTTCTGTTGTTGCGCAGTTTTTAGCAAATATTTATAAATTATTTATGATACTTTAATATAACTTACAGATTTCAATAACAAAGGAAAAATGACGCAAGTTAAAATTATTTTAAAGAAAATGAATAATAATAACTGCTATTCAAAATAATGTCATGTATTGTAAAAAAAATGCAAACGTTTAAATGATACAAAACTTCTGACTTCCACTGTATAGCTTGATTGTTTATGAAGAAATTCTTAAGGAAAAAGAAATGTAAATAAAGAAAATGGATTTTTACATTGTTTTACTTTCTATTTGAGACTAATTACATATATGGTAAGGAAGTATACTTTATTTTGTTTTCTTTATGCTTTAATTATTCTTGTATTTATATGGTATTTCACTATTAAATTATGAGTTAACGTTTCTATTAGTCTTTCCAATGAACGATATATATTAGAGTTATTTCTATGAATTGGGCTGACAACCCTACCTCGTGAAAAGAAAACATCTCCTTGTCTCGAAATCTGTTAATAGGTAGACAGCCTTGGCACACTATGAGGCTGTTGTGCCAATGAAGACAACGAAAAAGACGATGTCCTTAAAAATAAAAATCGATTTTGAAAAAAATATGCTAATATATATATCTTACAATGCATCGATTTATTCTTAAAAGAATAATGATGAGTATATTTTATTAATTAGCAATAAATAATATATTATTACTCATTATCATCCTGATAATTAAAAAAAAATTAATATTGACTATAAGATGACCTCGAACACACAGCAGCTATTCATTAATTTAATTTAGAAATCACAAGAAAAATAATGGATTATACCATAAATTGCAAATACGATAAACAAATTCTGCGTCTCAGAAAGCCAGCGATTCTCTGTGACACACATCAAATAAAATTAAAAGACGCATTGTATCTGTTTTCCTTCTCATTGTCTGGACGGAAAACCCCGAATCGCTATAAAGGAACCATAAATATGCAAATGGGCGTCCATAACACATTGAAACGGAGTTTGGACGACCGTTTCCTGCACTGTTTCATTGGATTTCCATACATTACGACTTAAGCCTGTCGTCCTTCTTCGATATTGCTACTAAGCTCTATGTGAAACGTATTAAGTTTTTATTTTATTCTTCTATTAAGTTCTTCATAAGTATCTAATCATAACAAGCAAGCGATTTCGGGGAAAAGAATTTGCACACAAAAAGGGAGGTTAAAGGTCGGACTTCTTGCTTAATAGGAAGTTATGACATCGCTGCGAGGGTTTCTCATGAAGATTATGAGGTTCTTTCACGCGTCTTCATTAGAAAAACGGGAGCGACTTCTTTCAAAATTGTGGGTCAGATTGTCTAAAACAGTGGTTAATAAACTTTTTTTATATTTGCGTTTCTTATGAAAATTTTAAATTTTCTAATGATCACCAAGATCGATGTGTACAAAAAAAGTCTTCCTTTCAAATCTTAAAATTTTCTAACGATCACCAAGATCGATGTGCACAAAAAAAAGTCTCCCTTCCAAATCTTAAAATTTTCTAACGATCACCAAGATCGATGTGCACAAAAAGTCTCCTTCCAAATCTTAAAATTTTCTAACGATCACCAAGATCGATGTGCACAAAAAGGTCTCCTTTTCAAACCTTAAAATTTTTAATGATCACCAAGCTGCACAAAAAAGTCTCCCTTTCAAATCTTAAAATTTTCTGATGATCACAAAGATCGATGTGCACAAAAAAAAAGTCTCCCTTTCAAATCTTAAAATTTTCTGATGATCACAAAGATGATGTCAAAAAAGTCTCCCTTTCAAATCTTAAAATTTTCTAATTTTCTAATGAAATTTTCTAATGATTAAATAAAACTTATAATAGTTATAATGCCTTAAAATTTAAAAGAAAACTAAATAAACAGTATTAATTAATAATAAAAATTAAAAAAAAAAAAAGTAAAATTTAATGTGAAAATAAAATAAAGATTGTGAAGTTTCTTCACTTCTTCATTAGAGAAACGGGCGCGATTTTCAAAATTGTGTGTCAGATTGTCTAAAACAGTGATTAATAAGCTTCAAATTTAATTCAACTTTCAAATTTACAACTTTTAATGATCGTCAAGATCGATGTGCCCAAAAAAATGGGAAAAGAACATTGTATGAAATCTATATTTTATTACATAAATCTCATATGTCACCATTGAAAAAATATGTGCAAATAATAAGAACTGAAAATTCAATAAAATGGAAAACAATAGTTATGATGTCGTAAAAAATTTAAAGAGCAATAAATAATACAGAATTAATAATATTAATAATAAAAATGAAAAAGTAAAATTTAATGTGAAAATGAAATAAAACGAGAAATTGTGGGTCAGATTGCCTAAAATAATGGTTAAGAAACTGTTTTTTTAAAAACTGTGATGTGTCCACACAAAACAATGTGAAAACAACACTGTATGAAATCCATATTTTATCACATAAATGTCATATTACATTTTTGTAAAAATATATGTAAATAATAAGAACGAAAAATTGACATAAATTAAACTTCAAAGAATTAAACTGACTCCTGACACTCTCTGTCTTCTGCATGATAACCAGGAAGAAATGGATATGCTCCACCTTGCTTCCTGTTCCTTTATGGAAGCGTTATTGAATTGCCAGACTTAAGTGGATGAATGAACTGATGCCATCTGTTTCTATATTGTTCTCTATAGTTATTAATTTTTTTTTAATGACTGTTGTCCTGTAAACTTGCCATTGGAAATAAAAAAAAAATGTATTAAAAATGTTTGATTCAAACTAAAACTTTTGAGAATTTTGGTATTAAAAACCATGTTAGATCTTTTGCAACCATATTTAATTCTGAAAGTTAGTGAATCTGTTAAAGATCTTTGCAAATATTTTAACAGTAGAAGTAACCAAATGTTAAGAAAAATGCATTGCAAATATCTATTCTTATTTTTGAACATTTAGACATGTTTTTGCATTCAAAATTTACAATAATTGATTTTCAATTGATTGCTGATATATATATTTTGAGATTTTTTTATTTTGTCAGCATTTAAATTTAAATAAGTTTAGAAGACATAAAAATAAAAATTTCTTATTCATGAAATTGTAACAAAATCACCCATGCTTTTCACAACGATGGTATTTAAATATAGAGTATACCTGACGCCTTAATACGCCATAATTTTTTTCACGACAATTAAGAACTAATAAAGTACAAAAGCCACCAACTAGCTAAAAATAAATATTCTTTAAAAATTTTTGTAACATCCATAGGTAATAGGATGTAACCATAACATAACATGTACTAGGTGAACTGTTATAAAAGTATCAAAATCACTGTTTTAAATGTGATTGTTTAAAAAAAATAATGTCCAATAATAAGCTTGTCAAACAAAGCGATTTTGAATGTTAAGGATACGTTCCAGGAATTGCTTTCAAAAGTAGCTGGACTTGTTGCTGAATGGAGAAGAATATCTTAATCCATTCAATTGAAAATGTTTTGGAAGTGATTTTTGTAAGAATGCTCCATACAAATATGAACATTATGAATAGCTGCCTGATGGTCAATTGGCTGATCATGGTACCACAGGGTTCAGGTTAAAATCCTGGCGGTGGTATGGATTATAAGTGATAAGGAATCCACATTAAACATGTTGATTTTTGTAAGGATGCCCCATATGAAATATGAACATATAAATGGCGGCCTGATAGCCAATTGGCTAACGCTGTGACCTTGGTACCGCAGACTTCAGGTTGAAACCCTGGCGATAGCATGGATGTTTGCTAGTGTTAATTCACTTTAATTAGTAGTGTGTTAATCCACGTTTGCTAGTGTTAATCCATAGAATCCACGTGAAACGGTAGATTCTGGTCTGATTAGCCTAAAGTCTACGAAAAGTGACCGTAGAGAAATAAACTAAACAAATGGATAAACCTCGAAATTTTCATTTAGAAGGGATTCAATCACGGCGAAGCATGGTGGACAAAACATAAAGAAAACGAAAAAAGGATTGCGGTTCTTTTTGATAGGATGAAATATTTTCTGTTAGGAGGCGAAAACTTTTGCTTGGTATATAATTTGTGTCAATATAACGCACGTCCGCCAATATCTATGGAACACTGGAAGTACTGAAGTCTAAAGAAGTACTGGGACAACCTAAGCTGCGAAATTAATTATTCTTGCATAACCTTATCATATTTTCTTAAACTGTTTTGAATGTGCTTTTGACAACCCCCAGAAGTATCTTGTAGAGAAAATTTGGTGCGCAATATTCGTAATATTCTTTTAGTAAACAGCATGATATATTTTACTTTGATAAGTTTAATTCAGAGAAAATAAGGTATTAATATTTAATATTGCAAACCAATTATTAGAAAAAAAAAGAAAAGAAAACTAACTTTTACTTAAACTACTTTTAGTAAAACTTTATCTTAAACTACTTTTTCTTCAATTTTGGGGGCCTGATGGCCGATTGGCTAGCGCTCTGGCGTTCGGTACCATAGGTATCAGGTTCGAGTCCCGGCGGTGCCATTGATGTTTGTAGTGGTTCGGAATCTCCTTTAAACCGTAGGTCCCGGTCCTAATAGGATCGTAAAGCGTTGCAGGGGCATTGTCACTCAGCGTCCGTGGCTCATCTTCAAGTTACACGCGCCCCTGGGTAATGCAAAGTGAGTAACGTCTGTGCAGCGCTTGCCTTAAGGCATTCAAGACCAAGCTGTCTAAGTGTTTGCCAGCTGCATTAGAACAAAAAAAACCTTTTTTTCTTCAAAAAAAAAAGTACTTACTGAAAAGGATATCCTTACGTAATCTCCATAGTTGAGTACTGAACTTTAAACAACAATGGCGTCAACATCCAATTGAAAAAATATATACACAAATATTGACACTGCAGACAACCTCCCATCTTGTAGTGCACGTGACGATGTCGACCTTGACAGAAGCTACGAGGGGATGTACTGTACCATCTTTGAATGGCTACGGGGCACGACTACCTACAAGAACATCTTAGCCGCATTGCTGACTCGCCAACCTGTCCACTTTGCTCCTACTCTAACGACACTGCAGCAAATCTTTGCTGGACAACACGACGTCGAATGGCCGAGAGACCGCGGACGGGCTTGGCTGAAGTGAAGTACTGATACTGGTTTCACAGTAGTGGATATTGGTTGATCGAGATGATCATCTTAAATATAAAAACTTCTCACATAAACGGGAGCTAAGTTTTTGGTAATCCTTTCGATGATGGAGCAAAATAGTTGACAAACAGCTCCTATAATTGTTCCCAGTGGAACTCCTGTAATTCCGGAAGATATTCTTTCGGAGACCACGTGAGCCTTCAGAACAATTTATTCCCCTTGATAGTTCTTATTATTTCTTCCAAAGCAACAACTCTACCATTCCAATGACAAGGAAAAAAAGTATGATTATACAAGTACTTAACAAAAAAAAAAAATGTATTTTGCAAAACCATATGTAGTTGAACAACTTCAGATTCAACATTTGACGTACCATCAACTGGCTGAAAGTTTTGTGGTAGATTTTCAAAGAACTATACTATCTTTCCAAAAAAAAAAAAAAAAAAAAACTGAGAACATTGACTGAAACATTAGCAAAATATAACAAATAATTGAGGTCATTTATACACACACACACACATATGTATATATATTAGTTTACGAAAAAATAAAATAAAATAAATTTTAGCTTGTGAACATATTAGCTTATAACATCAACATATTAGCTTATGAAAAGTTTTCAAGCCTTCCCACAGTCTAGCGCGCATGCTCATAGGAAATTGCGCATGCGTATCTCTAATAATGTTTCCTATGAGCATGCGCGTTAGGGAGAAAAAAGCTAACGGACGTCCAGAATACGGTATGCAAAAACTCTCTATAGTTAAAGTACATTAATTAACTTTGGCCCAATTGATCCATAGAAAGATTAAGCCTCAAAAATATCAATCCTTTCCTATGAGATCAATTGTCATCAGTCATTATACACTCATGTCCATAAATTAAGGATAATTCAGAATCACACAGAAATTGAACTCTAAAATAAACATTTCACCTGTAGAATTATCATACACATCTTGAAGAAGAATATGCAAATTATAGGAAACCAACAGATGGCGCGGATAGTACGTTACAATGGCGAGAGTGTAAGAGAGGGGTGTATAAGGAATGGTGGCAAAGAAGTAAAAAATGTTCACAAGCGCTTTAAAAAGCTTTTCAGTGCAATAACCGCATAGTTATGGCACAAAGGAAGCATTTGGATAATTTTTTACGTGGTAGAATTATCGGACGACTGGAATGTGGACGTACCCAGCTGGAAGTACGAGGAACTTGGAATCGCCCAGAGTGTCATCTCCAGGCTTTGGCAACGATTCCAAGATGATGGTAATGTGAGTAGATGTTACAGTACAGGTCGCCCCGAGGTACAATGCCGAATGAGGACCGGTATCTAGCAGTTACTGCCAAAAGAAACAGACGGAGCACAGCATCAGACCGGTCTCGTCAGCTCTCTTCAGCTACCGGTACGACAGTTTCAAGGCAGACCGTGTACAGACGCTTAGGGCACATTGGTCTATATGCTCGTAGGCCTGTCAGATGTGTTCCACTTACCGCAACTCACTGTTGCCTGCGATTAACCTGGAGTAGAGACTATGCATTGTGGCCACCGCAACAGTGGTCTTGTGTGATGTTTTACGACGAGTCTAGGTTTAGTTTGCAGTTTGATTCTCGCCGGACTTTCATATGGAGAGCTCCAGGTACCCGATAACCAAGAGAACACCATTGAACGACACCGTTACGGTGGTGCAGGATGGCTCGTTTGGGGAGGAATTATTCTTGGTTCCAGAACTGACCCGCATGTTCAGAGTGTAACGATGACAGGCCACATCTATCGGGATGTCATTCTGGAACAACATGTACGTTTGTTTCGGGGCGCCATGGGTGCTGAATTTCTGTTTATGGATGACAACGCCCGTCTTCACCGTGCAAACATTGTAGACGAATGCCTTCAATTGGAGGATATCACCCGTATGGATTGGCCAGCATACTCACCGGACTTGAATCCAAAGAGCATGTGTGGGATATGTTTGGCCGACGAAAGAGCCCGTCAACCCCTCCCACCTGCCAACCGGAACTTCGGAGGGCATTGCTTGATGAGTGGTGTAATATTCCCCAAGATCAGATTGATAATTTGATACTCAGCATGCCTAGGCGTTGTAAGGCCTGTATTGCATCGTCCGGGAGACATACTCCATATTAACCATCATACTAACCATGTTATACTGTTTTTTGTAAATAGGTTCTTTTTTGAAATTTGCTCCAGGGAGTAAAAATCGCAATTTTTATTAATTATGTCAAACATATAGCATCTTTTTTGCTCTTTACCTTTTGTTTAATAAATAGACTTTACAAATTTGTTTTGCTTCTGTCTCTTTCTTTGCCTGAACTTCATTATCCTTAATTTATGGACATGAGTGTATATCAGTTGTTGCCAACCATCAGTAGTTACTAAACCTTAAGTATAAATAAATTTCACGAATTTCCTTATAGTCCACAATTTATGCAATAAAACATTGCAATTTTCAAGATGGGAAATATAGATCGACGTCCATAATCTGTAGGTATGACTTTTTCAGAAATCGCTTAATTAAAATTAAATCTCTTCTTAAAAATGCCTTTTTACCATTTTTTAAAGGCATTTTTAAGAACGGACACAAAGAACCAAAATATAAGGGAAGAAACATAGTTGTGGACATAGGACGCGACAAGGAATTTTATAAAAATAGCATCATAAATCGATGTGTACTAATGGATGAAAAGGTCTGGAATGAAATTATTAGATAAACAAAACACTTTACAGGAGGACAAATTAATAATGAGATTGTGATACTGATCAAGGTTTTCATCTTTTTTTAGCAAACAGGAAAATTACAAGAACATTATTCGTCGGAGAAAGGCACCCTGTCTTTTTTTTTTTTTTGTTCACCATAGTTCTTAAATATATATCATTCTAGTTTTTACTATCATAAATTTAGTATTTTTAAATATAAATGTAGCTTTGAAATTGAAATTTTTTTAGTTTCATGCCATGGATATGTAAATATAACTTGATTGCTATTAGATTTGCAAATTGCCCTGGAATTATACGAGACTTTTCATTTTTCTGGTTGAAAGTTACGTCTTACTGGTAAAAATGTTTTTTTTTGTTCTATTGCAGCTGGCAAACGCTTAGACAATTGCCGTCGGTGCCTTAAGGGAAGTACTGCACGGACGTTACTCAACTTGCAAGCAAGACGTCAGCTTGAAGATAAGCCACGGACGCGGAGTAACGATACCCCTCAACGCTCCTATTAGACCGGGACCTACGGTTTAAAGTGGATTCCGAACCATACAAACAACCAGGGCAATCGAACCCGAAACTCATGGTGCCTAGCGCCAGGCGCTAGCCACTCGGCCATTCAGGCCCCAGAGTAGTTGTTATGAGAACACAGAAATAAATTATTTTCTTTAAAAATCAATATATTTTTATTTTTATCATAAAGTATCTGTAAATTTCGAATGCAGTGATCAGTTTCTGATGCAGTGTTTAAATCATGATAATGGCAATAAGAGATTGCTACCAATAATTTTCTATGAAGAATTGCACAAAACAGTGTAGATAAGTTTCACGAAATACCACATTTTTTTTTTTTTTTTTGCCTGTACATAATGATTATACTGAGGATTATACGTTTAAAAACAAAATTTCAATATGAGGAATGTATACTGTCGGCTTCAATCCGTGAATTGTTTTTAAGGCTCGCGTGGATCCTGAACGATTACATTTTGTAATTACAACAGTTTTATTAGGAACAATTATGGAGTTGTTCTGTAACTATTTTGGACCCTCATTGAGAGGACTACCAAAACTATAGCTCTCCCTAATTTGATACATTTTTACATTCAAGATGATAATCTCGATCAGACCTTGCTATTGAAAAGATTTTGACAGAAATAATGAAAATCCTGCAATTAAAGAGGTTGAATCCCTGTGACACATGTTTTTGGTGGACGCACTAAAAGTGTTTTACGAAAGTTACGCAAGATACATAGATTGTACTTCGTTATTACTTTGAATAAGTGATTTTTAAAATTTGATTATTTTCATCTTTTGTTCCAAAAATTCTTGTTCCCAAATCTCGATGTTTTGAAACATCGATAGAGATCTGTCTACGATTTCCTTGAAGAGCCTGATGGCCGAGTGACTAGCGCTGCGGTGCTCAGTGCGACAAGTTTCGAGTTCTAATCCCGGCGCTGCCATGGATGTTTGTAGTGGTTCGGAATCCACTTTAAACAGTTGATCTCAGTCTAATAGGATCTTAGAGAGTTATTGGGGGTAGTGTTACTCGCGTCGTAGCATATGTTCAAGGTACACGTGCTCCCTGGGTTGTGCTAAGTGAATAATAGCGGCGCAGCCCTTGCTTATGCATAAAGATTATCTGTCTCTGTATTACCAGCTACATTAGAACAACTTTTTTTCCTTGAAGGTTGACTTTTCCTTGATATGCCTTTTAGAGAGTCTACGTAATCTGGATTGTAACAATTCAGACGTAACTCTAGACAACATCTCTGTTAACAATATGTATGTGTGTGTGTGTATGTATATACACTCAAGAGCCAAAACATTATGACCACCCCTACATTTTGCAATGAACTCGCCTGGATGACGTGGAGGTACTTGATCAGGTGGAAGTGGCATTTAACTGGTATTAAGGGTGGTATTAATCCATGCCAAGGCAGGTTGAAGCTGTGTTGCACGACAAAGGTGGGCCAACTCGTTATTGACAGGTCATAATATTTTGGCTCTTGAGTGTATATAGAGCAAAATAGGTACATTTTTTTCTACTAAAATGTTTTAGACAACAAACAATACTCCCATGGAACAGAAAATTTTATTCGTTTCGAGACAACGCTATGTACAAAAACAGTACTATGAAAACTTTCCTTACCTGCACCATTGAAGATGTGACGGGATTCCATTCTTCTTTTATATAAAATCAAGTTATAGAATGGAATTTGGAGATTGTTTTGTATTGTTAACATAACCATGAATGGGAATCAAGGCTATTGTATTTGGTTTAATATGAAGACTTTGAATCACCAGCATACAATGGTCACATACCGTGAAAAATATTTGTTGAAAATAAATTTCTTCAAAAAAAAAAAAAAAGTTCTTACTGAAAAAGATCTATTTGAGTAATCTCCGGAACTGTCATTAGAGCTTTAAACAACAGTAGCGTATTACATCGACATCCAATTAAAAAAAATATATGTACATGTATTGAAATGTGTAAAAAAACTACAAATAACGAATTTTTATTCATATAATTTAAATAACACTAATATATATGTAGAAAGTCAGTATTTCTTGTCTTTTCTAAAATGCTCTAAATGAAAAACTACGGCTTTTGCACAACGTAAAATGGTGCCACACTCAGAAAATCTGGTCGATTGATAAGTGGAAAGAAACTAATATGGTCAGACGAATCGTCTTTCTTACTTTTTCCCTACAACAGAACGGGTTTACGTTTGGAGGACACCTGCACAAGTGTATGATCGTGATTATCTCCTTTCATGTCAAGCATGGAGATAAATCTATCATGGTATTGGCAGTCGTGTCGTGGTTTTCTTCTGGATCAATCGTAACCCTGAAAGGAAGGATCACTGGGGAGAAGTACAGAGAAATTTTAGCTGACCAGGTCCATCCTATGATGCAAACTTTTTTTTCCTGCAGGAGATGGAATTTTCCAGGATGATAATGCACCCCTCCATGCAGCGGGACTTGTCAATCATGGTTCATCAAACACGAGGATGAAGTTAAACATGTAACTTGGCCAGCACAGTGACCCGACCTCAATATTATTGAATCGTTATGGTCTATTTTAGAGCGTTCAATACGGAATCGATATCCTCCACCGGCATCTCTTTCAGAACTTTTCACATTATCTCCATGAAGAATGGTGCAATATTCCTCTAAACACTATTCAACACTTGCATGAATCGATTTCTAGGCGAATTCAAGCAGTATTACATGTCTACACCATACTAATAAAGGATTCTTTATAAATCTATGGTGTTTCCAATATTTTGATAGCCCCTGTAATTTTAATAATTGCCCTGTTTATAACATACACTCAAAAGCCAAAACATTATGACCACCCCTACATTTTGCAATGAACTCGCTTGGATGACGTGGAAGGCACGTGATCAGGTGGAAGTGGTATTTAACTGGTATTAAGGGTGGTATTAATCCAGGCCAAGGCAGGTTGAAGCTGTGTTGCGCCCCGAAGGTAGGCCAACTCGTTATTGACAGGTGGTCATAATGTTTTGGCTCTTGAGTGTATAACTTTACAGGTAACAGCTAACAAACAATATTACATTTTTTTCTTTATCACGACCTTGAGGACAGTGATCTTCGAATTATTTCTAATACTTGAATTTTAACAGAGGAACGTTTGCACTTTATAAACACATTTGATTTTCAAAACAGTATCTGTTTCGAAGGAATCTAATCTTTTTTTCTTCCTTATTCATAAAAACCTGTTCTGAAATAAAAAAAAATTAGTAAATAATAAAGTTATAATATAAATAATAATGAGTAATAATAGCAACCATAGCAAATAATAATAGCAATAATAGTAAATAATAAAGTTAATATATTAAAGTTCTAAAATATATGCATTTGCGAAGTTCAATAATTAAAAAGGAAACATTTTCAAAAATATTTTCATATTATGTATTTTTTATCCCTATATTGTCTAGCCTGATTTTGATGTCACTTAACTCTCGACGGATTAAAAATGATATCACATAACAAAATATGTCGCCTTTTCACCATCACATTCATCAAATCATTTTAAGACTTCTTTTGTGCTGTTAAATGACTTATTGAAAAGTAGTCTTTAAGTCTGTAATTTTTTCTTCCACAAAACAAGTTTGTAATTCTATCGATATCAGAGTGATAATTATTTTGACATTTACCTTAATAATGAAATAGCCCACCAATTTTCTTGTCAAAGAGATGTTATGTAGAGGAATCACGTTTCATATCTGCAATTAAAAATCCATTTAGATGACGTAAACCTAATGCTGGTATTTATTACGTCATCTAATGTTTTTCCAATTGTCAATGAATTTTTGTACAGAATCCTAACACAATCTCAGTATCATTGAGCTTAGTTTTAGGCAAATAACAATGCAATCTTAAGATATTCAGATTTAAGGTTATTATTATCTATTTCATCATACGCTAGAATAAATGAAATGAAATTATATTTTTATTGCTAATTGAATGTTATCTGTTTTTCATTTGCATAGTCAATGATATTTTTGCAAAATCTGGGTCAAAAAAATTTTTATAAACGTTTGGGAATAATTTATCATTTAATTGTCGTTCTAGGAGCAATGATAAAAATGACCAACAAAATTCAACCTTCAGTTTATAATTGGGAGTTTTTACAAAATTTTCTTAACTGTTTTTTACCACATTAGATGACTTTAATTGATAACGTTGATTGCATAAATTTGATTTTCATTTATTAAGTTAGAATTTTTTAATTTGTGTAATGATTTAATGAAAATATTTTCCTGTTTATCAAACACAGCACCAAGAATTTTGGGGTATAAGTCAAAATAAAAATTAAACTATTCCTTTTGAGTAATTTTCTTTTAAATAATAAAGGGATAATAACTTTTCCTTTAGGTATTTCAGTAAGCTTAAATGAAATTCTGCATTAAAGTTCTTTTTCTTCCGGTACCTGTTAGAATCAAAGTTATGAACGATATAATGTTTAGATACACAGTCACTGAACTTTTAATTTATACCACAAATGAATTTACTACATAAATATTAAATTAATTGGGTTTTAATGTTTAAAAATTACTAAAATTGAATTTCTAACAGTGTTATTAATAGAAATTCTTTCAATACACTTTTTGTAACTAAAAATTTTTTTATAAAATATATAAAAGGACAACAGCTTTAAAAATTAGTGCTTCAATAGATTATGGAATAGCCTGAACATAACTTTGTTTAATTTATATTTTAATTAAATTTTCTAATTTAATTCTTGTTTTGTTTAATTTCTAATTTTAATTAAAATATTTTCATGTAAAACAAATGAAATTATTAAATAAAATGGGGCTACATAATAATTTTTAACAAACTTAATTTTCAAATTTAATTAATATGTAAAAAATATCAATCTTATGATAGTAATATCTTAATATGAGTTACACACACCTCTAAATTTAATCTAATTATGTATAATGTATAATTATGTTACGAAATTTAATCCATTTATGCTGAAATGTTAATTAACGATTTGCAATGTAACAATGTTAACTAACTATTTGCAATTTGCAATTTTGTTAAATGTTAATTAACATTTTATAATAAAGGAAATTTTCAGATATACAAAGTATCTGCATTTTATTCATCATTATCAGTGGCGCAACAGCCCCTGTTGGGCCAAAGCAGTCTGCCTATTGGTAGATTTAGAGACAGGAAATGTTTTCTTTTTTTACGGGGTAGGGTTGTCAGCCTTACTCCAAACGCTTTACAGCCATATTAGACCGGGATCTACGGTTTAAAGTGAATTCACAACCATTACAAATATCCATGGCACCGCCGGGATTCTAACCCGAAACTTGTGGCACAAATGACTTGAGTCACTCGGCCATCAGACCCCATTTTATTAACAGAAATTTTTATTTTGTTAAACGCATTTTTTAAAATTTTTTAATGAACAAATCAATTATTTATTACAACTCGGGTTTCAATTACAAGAGAACATTGTAATTGTAGCATTAAATTTAAAGATCGTATAATTTTAGTATTTCCTATTTCATAATTTTTAATATAAGTTGTGTTTAAGAAAAAACTCTCTGTATGTGGAATATTTGTTACAAATGATAACTTGTCTATGGTGTTTGCAAGTTTTTATCCTTACATATAATTCATTAATTAATTTTTACTTTGTTTCAACCGTTGATTGGTCATTTGCAATTTAACCTGCTCATCGGATTATTGGTCGGATCTTTGAACAATCAGTCTTTGTCCGGATGCTTTTGATGTTTCGGCCATTGTTCTTTTGATGTTCGAAATTTGTTCTTACGATTCAGGAGTTTAGCAAAGGGTATTCGCAAGATATATCAGATCAAATTCACTGCAGTGGTAGGAAAGAAGATACGTTGTAAGCCACGTAATAGGAACTAGAATTACAACGTTTTTAATTTTGTCTTTTTGCGAATTTAAGGAAAGATAGACCAGTATTAATTTTTAAGATTTTTCATATATCCATACATACTCTAAAATCAGTGAGAAAGTTACAGTGAAAATGGTACAGATGAAAAATTGTTATTTATGGTAAGTACATTTGTTCATA